>JAPKLY010000139.1:785994-845107 GCA_026898435.1 Prunella vulgaris | reverse complement strand
CCTCATCCGTGGACGTAGATCATTTCTGATCGAACCACGTAAATCTTTGTGTTCTTCAATTTCTTCATTCCAATTGATTTCAAACAATCATTGTTGACTCAACACTTACCTTTTGAGACTTCTGATTGCATGTTCGTACTTCTGATGTCTTCAACGTCAAGCACCTGATTCCTTACACGGGGGAGAATGATAATTTGGAGGATACTTGTTCTGGTTCGAGGGCGAACCTTCTCTTGATGGGGGAGAATGATGTGGCAACGATATTGCTTAACTATCTACAGGCCCACGATTGGATGCTCAAGCCCAAGAAATAAATTACTCTTTTTATTTCATTTTCAGTTCTTTAAATTTAGGACTGTACTTGTGTTTATCTTATTGAACTCTTGCATGGGCGGAGTTCTAGTTTAATTTATTTTTCACAACATTGTTAGGGTTGATTATTTTTGAGAACTTTATGACATTATGAGATGCTGAATATACTTAGTATCACAATATTCTTTCTTCTTGTTCAAGCTTCCTCTACGTCATGTAGGCAGATTGTATGTGAACAAATTGTTTTTAGGTAATAAATAATTACATATAGATTAAGGAATTAAGATGCTTGCATGATTAAAATTTTTTATAAAAAAATCATAGACAATCCGCACTACAGAATTTGTAGTTGAAAAATTATGTAGACATTAAATTTTGTACGTAATTCACTACATCTATGATCCAATTTGAACCCACAATTTTCACGTACCCTTAATTTTTTACGATATATATATATATATATCCGCCTATTTTATTATATCTAATGATACACTCCTTAATGTAATTCATAATTTTCCATGCGTTATCTATCAAAAGTTGAAGCATATGTTATTTATTCTCAAAAGAAGCATTTGTTTATATATAATTATATATATATATATGTGTGTCTTGTACTTTATTTATAAATATAATACGTAATATATTAAAAAAGAAAATAAAAAATTTATAGAATTATTCAGTATTCATGAATAAAAAGATAAAGAGATTTTTCTGAAAAAAAAAAAGAGGATAAAGATATATGAGAACTTGAGAATAATAATAAAATGTGACATTCCATTGCAAGCTGCATTGCATGAAGGATGAGGCATGGGCGAATAACTCCTCAGCGGGCATCAAATATTTTATACCCCTTTCTGTCTATTCAGAATATTTTTTCCGATTTATATATTATACTTTCTCCAATGCAGTATTTACATATCGCAAAAACTAAGGTAACCAGTTTAATAATATGAAAATTAATATATGTATTTATTAATATTAGTATATGTATTTGATGTCATTGCACATTACTTTATAAATTGTAAGGTATCAATTAGTACATGTAATATAGTAATAGTATCAATAATCAGCGGCGGAACCAGGATTTTATGTAGGGGTGGCCAAATATTCAATGCTAATATGCAATAAGAAAATTTAGATATTTTATATTTTTGCATCAAATACATATATTACTATAAATTATTAAGTGCCTAATTTTTGTGACTCTGGGTGATTTTGAAGGTCGAAATTCAGAGGTTGGAGAGTCATTTTCAACTAGTGAATTTGATTGAGGTGTCGAGTTTTTTACACTCTTTTTTTGAAAAAAATGAATCAATTGTTTCTTATTTTTTCATCTACAAAAAATATAGCACAACAAATAATTTAATAGTTTGCATGGTCAATTAAGCACATATCAAGTCAATTAATAAAATATTTTACACAACAAGATGAAAAAGAGAAAGAGAAACGTACGTTGAACCGCGAATATACGACAGTAGAAAACTTTGACGGAATTATGATCAAATCCCTTAAACAATCAAACCCTTAAATTATAATTATATGAATTGAAAAAAGTTAGATGATGATTAATAAATTATAAATAATTAGTACTTTAATAAAAAATCAAATCAAAATTTAATTAATTTCGTACCTATTGTGTGAATCAACTTGGTGTGCTGCTAATTGCTTTCACGCCTCTGTTGCTTGGCTTGACAAAATATATTAAAGATTTAATAACTTATATAAAACCTAAAGCCCAATACATATACTAAAGAGTAAAGCCCATACAATATTAAGAATTAAGGCCTGCATATTAAAAAATAATGCCTTATAGTTATACGCAATATTCATATATACGCCTTATGCGCAATATAGTATATTTAAATTATATATCATATCTATACAATATAATATATATATTAGTAAATAAAAAAGGGGGGGGGGGGGGGGGGCTAAGGCCACCTCCTACCACAACATAGTTCCGCCCCTGTCAATAATTATATAAAAAGATATCAGTTTCATATTGTTGATAGGCGAACTACTAATGGGTGATTATGAGATTAATTGATGAAGTCTGAGAAGCTCGCCGACATGCTCAGAGGACACGTCACCAACCTTGACCAAGTCAACTCCCAAAGAGACGGGCGAACTCGCCAAGAAGCTCTCCCAAACGCCTGTTGCCGAGTCAACGGTTGACCAATAACCAGGTGAGAGAGAGCATGCATGGGAGCTCGCCCACACACAGGAGAGCTCGCCATCACCAAGCGACCAAGCTGAAGATCCACTATTATCATACATTCCAGAATAGCACAAGACAAAGTAGCTCGCACAGAAGCTCGCCCGGTCCGGAGTATGGACAGTAGCTACATAGGGAACTAGTAGTGATGTAGTAGGACGAAGTGATGTAATAGAAGCATGGTAGTGGGTAAAGACAGGTGTAAGGACACTTGTCAGCACCTAAAGCCAAGTAGGCTCACAAGGTGCCACCTCACAACATGCAAACCTATAAATAGGTCTCTTATATACATTCTCTCTATCTAAGTTCATTATCCTAAACACACTTTCTCTCTCTAACTCTCACTATTCTCTCTCTCTACATTATAAATCAAGAGCAAGTCATCTCTGTTTATTGTTTGGTAGGATTCATAACTTAATACAACCACTAAATTATCTCATTAACAAATTCAACCAACAATTTGACACTAAAAGGAGGGCCAACCTCCGATTATCAAACTTGAGAGAAAAGTTGGTGAATTCTTGAGAAAAGTTTGAAGGTGTTCTTGAGTTTAACAAGAACATTTGAAGATATACTATAAATTCCCAGTTTCCAGTACTTTACCCAGATTCTGGACAATTTACTCGCATGCAAGGCTAGAAAAAACCTTGAATAAACTTACCCTTGCTGGAAACCGACGAACTCGATGAACTATTGTCCAAAGCTTGACTATGTCTAAAGAAAACACTTCCTCGACCACTAGAAGGTGGAAAGGGCGCACTCCCCAGAAAAAAACTGATGGGGAGACTTCGCGCAGAGCTCCCCAGCTAGCTGATGTTCCTCGAGCTCCTCAACTAGCTGAGGCCACACCTGTGGCCCAAGATGGACTAAATCCTGCTCTCAGGGATATTGTCAACGACCCTGGCGAGCTCCAGGGTACAATTGCTGCATTACAAAGGCTGCAACAGCAGAAACAAAGCGAGCTCGCCCGAGCATCTCAGCGAGCTCCCACCAACAACGCAAGGGAACAAACCACCCGGTGCACTCTGGCCACCCAGACAAGGGGGCATGCTGGCAAGCTCCCCGCTAAGCTGGAGGCGAGCTCCACTAGAGCTCGCCAGCAAAGACAAAATATCAGAAAGGTAAAAATGGTGGACAAGCTCGGTTCGGAAGACGGGCGAGCTACTGCCTACACGGAGACGTCCGCAACCCATCAATTGAGGGAGGTCCTCCTGGGCAGGTTGGGGCCCAGGCATGAAGAAACCGAACAAGAGTCTGCCCCTATTTCATCCTGGAGGGAGGAATAGGATCTACGTCCGTGTAGGTCTGCGCATGAAAGGCTGAGGAGGCCAGGCGCCGATCGACTAGGCCTAAATGAGGGACGTCAGTTCTAGCACATCACTGAGGGGGCTGCCCCAGAGCGAGGGACTGCGGGGCCGTGCATCCACGAGGCGTACAGTCTTTGAACAGCCTCCACAGGAGGTAGCCCACGAAGACGAGCTGGCAATGCTCAAAAAGGCAGTAGAGCAGCTACAAATGCAGGTAACTGCCAAAAGTGGCGGAGTTGATGCCACCTCACTCCCAGCATTACCATTGGCACCGGCCATACTGAAGGCACCGGTGAAAAAGAAAATCCAATTTCCGGTGATGGCCGCATAAGAGGGAGAATCAAATCCGAAGGTTCACGTCTCCAAGTATGCAGACTATATATCTCAGTAAGTGCTATAGACGCAACGCAGTGCCAGAACTTCCCATTGACCCTAGGGGATCACGCTCACTATTGGTTCTCATCACTTGCCCCGGGGTCAATCCAGTCATTTAGCCAGCTCACCCGGGAGTTCTTGGCCCACTTCTCTAGGTACGGGTCCTACTTGACCCAGAAGCACCGGCTCGCCAACATTCATCAAGGAGAGAACGAAATGGACCAGCAGTACCTAGAGAGGTTCGATAAAATACTACTAAAAGGTGTACCGGTGAGTGAGGACACCAAGATCGTGGCAGTGATGACTGGTTTGAAGAAGAGGACCAAGCTCTGGAAGGAGATGCATCTTGCATGCTCAAATACGTACGTCGAGTTCAGACACAAGGTGTGAGTATACGTGGCTATGCAGGAGGCACTACTGAAGGAGGTCGGTGGCTCCGAAGAAAAGAAGCCGCACGGGAAGAAGTTTGGGGGCATCTACAAAGCTCCCAGAAATCTGAAAGCTTTCAGGGACGGGGACGAGTTCAAGGAAAAGTTGAACCAAGTACTTACCATCTCCGTCGACCATGTGTTCGTAGCAGTCAAGGACAAGGCAATGTTGAACGAACCTAGGAGGATTCGACAAGACCGGACCAAGCTGAACCCGAATAAATTTTGTGCCTACCACCAGTCCATCAGCCACTTCACTAGCGAGTGCCGGGACCTCCTCAAGCAACTATGGAAATTTTACGAGGACTGGAAGCTGGCTGAGTTCGTGAAGAAGGCCCCGGCTAAGAGGACCAGGATTGAGAAGAGGGAGGTCTCCGACGATGAAGAGGAGGATGAGGACTGACGTAGCCTACAACACCGACGTAGGGCACCTCCCCCTCCAGCAGAACAAGAGCGAACTCGAGAACTCCTCGTTCTCGAGGAGCAAGTCAGACTAGACGGAGGTCTAGAAGACGGGAGACTCTCCATCTCCAAGAGACAAAGGAAGGCTGAGGTCCTGGCCATCAACCAAGTACATGAAGGGAGTTCCAGCTTTAAGCCCGCCACTCAACCAACTGCCGAGCTTACATTCTCACAGGCGGACTTGGAAGGGATACTCACTCCCCACAATGACTCATTGGTGATCAGTACAAACATCATGAATGTCAAAGTCCACCGACTGCTAGTGGACACAGGCACCTTCACTAACATTTTATTTAAATCAACCTTAGATGCGTTAGGTGATTTCGAGTCATATTTAGAACCTAGCAACGCTAGGATAGTGGGGTTTGGAGAAGCTGTAACCGTTCCCGTAGGTCAAATTAGGTTGAGCGTCCAACTTGTATCGGCCGAGGACCCAGAAAGGAGGCTGACTAGGTTCGTAGATTTCCTTGTCGTTGACCAGCAGTCTACCTACAATAGGTTCCTTGGCCGCCCCTTCATTCATGAATTCAAAGCGGCGTGTTCAACCTACTATTATTGTTTAAAATTTCCAGCTCCAAAAGGTGCTGGAACTATTAGAGGCGACCAGAAAAAGGCCAGAGAGTGTTTACTCCAAATAAAAAATGGCCAAGTAAAAAAGTCTGTAACATAGGTTCTTGTACTTGAAGACGATGCACAAATTTCGGCTGACGAGCCCAACATCCTAGACGTCATCTCAGAAGAAACTGAGTTGATGAAGGTATGCGATCAGCCGAAAGAGGCACAAAATTCCCAAGTAGTGGAACCAGTGGAAGACTCACAGCCGGCACCCATGGAGGAGGATAATGAGGCCCAACTAGAAGAACCAGTTGGAGATCGAGAACCAGTGCCTATGAAAGTTGATGAAGTTCCCCAAGTTGAAGAACCATCCAACCCAGTCCCCCAAGAGGTGGAGGAAGTCCAAGAACCTGCCAGAGTTGATGAAGGAAGGGATGACCTCGAACCTCAAGTAGATTTCGAGCCAATGGTGAAGGAGGACTGGGACGAGCTAGTCAGCGATCCAAGGTGGAAGAACCAGAAGAGGAAGGCCATCCCCATGGAGGAACTAACAGGAATCCAGGTGGACCCGAACAAGGCAGACTTGGAACTTTTCATAGGTTCAGAGCTGCCAGAGCCGTACAGGTCCAAGATGTAGGAGTTTTTGAAGTCCAATGTGGACGTGTTTGCCTGGTCCCATGAAGACATGACAGGGATCCCTTTGGAGCACCCATGCTATCGATTAAACATTGAAGGACATTGATAGGCGAACTACTAATAGATGATTATAAGATTAATTGATGAAGTCTGAGAAGTTCGCCGACATGCTCAGAGGACACGTCACCAACCTTGACCAAGTCAACTCCCAGAGAGACTGGCGAACTCGCCGAGTCAACGGTTGACCAATAACCAGGTGAGAGAGAGCATGCATGGGAGCTCTCCCACACATAGTGGAGCTCGCCATCACCAAGAGACCAAGCTGAAGATCCACTATTATCATACATTCCAGAATAGCACAAGACAAAGTAGCTCTTGGAGAAGCTCGCCTGGTCCGGAGTATGGAACAGTAGGTACATAGGGAACTAGTAGTGATGTAGTAGGACGAAGTGATGTAATATAAGCATGGTAGTGGGTAAAGACAGGTGTAAGGACACTTGTCAGCATCTAAAGCAAAGTAGGCTTACAATGTGCCACCTCACAACATGCAATCCTATAAATAGGTCTCTTGTATACATTTTCTCTCTCTAAGTTCATTATCTTAAACACACTTTCTCTCTCTAACTCTCACTATTCTCTCTCTCTACATTATAAATCAAGAGCAAATCATCTTTGTTTATTATTTGGTAGGATTCATAGCTTAATACAGCCACTAAATTATCTCATTAACAAATTCTACCAACACATATTATAAAATGTTTCACAAGAACCTTATTCTTCCCCAAATTATATAATAACCTTTCACCAATATAGCATTTTAATTAGAAGTAGGCTTTATTTAAATATGATTTATGTTCATGATATGAATCACTATCCAATTCCCTAAATTAATATTTAATTCTTGATACTTTTACTTGAGACTCTTGATTAATTTTTTATAAAACTTGATAGTTTAAATTAAAATAATATGATAATATGTTTTTGTATTAAACATGAATAGTTTAAATAAAAAATTTAATATTGGTACTTTTGAATAGCTATAGGATATCACTGACATAAATTCTTGATACATATGGTGAGATATTTAACACTCTTAATCAAATATTTGATATTTTAATTTTTTAAGCTATTCCATGGTAAACATTACGATTTACTTCCTGTGCCCATGAAATTATTTCCTTTTAGAGAAGTGGTACACAATTTAATAAAAATTAATATTATATTAAAATGATTGATAAGGTAAAAAAAATGAAAGTACTGTGGGATCAAAAATTTTGTTTGTGGGTGTAAATTATTTCCAAATAAAGAAGAGAAAAAAGTTTTGTAGACAAACTAAAAAACAAAGCGAAAAATAATTCCGTAGAGAGAAGTAATACTATTTTCATATTAAAAACTTTCCTTTAATCAGAACTTTTTATCAAGGGACTTTTGATATCATTAATTTTGTTTTGAATTGAGGATAACTTTGCTACTTTTCAGACTGAAAATAATTAATAAAATGAAAAATATATGATGTAAAAAATCTAAAATTGTATATTATATATATTCATTAATTGTTATTGTTATGTATATATACTATTACTATTATGTATATTCACTATTACTATTAATAAGTCAATTATACATAATAACAATAACAGAGATTACACATAACAGTGATACAAGTTCATATACAGTCGGATTCATAAGAGACCTGCTAAAACAAAGATGTTAAAATAACTCTCAAATATTACATCTTTCACAAATTGTGACTTAGATGAGACCACACTAGCATTCATAGATAAGTATGATCGTATTCGTTCATTGGAATCGAAGACTTAACCATCTTTATGACCTTTAATTATTCATTAAACTTTATTGAGCTTTCAATAAGCGGGCTTATGATGGTGATGAACTATTTATATGTGCTTTGTCACTATTGTAAGACAATTTATGACATTGATGAATTAGGATTTTATCCCGCTATCTCCATTGGTACATCTTCGATTATATGCTTTGCTGCGTCAGTTGGTATCCGGAGTCTTGCAAAGCTCCTGGCCAATATGCCTCCTCGTTGTGCCCCTGCTGTGGATATCCTCACCATCATGGAGATGTGTTGTTAACTCGCTGAATTGATGTTGGAGGTGACCGCCTTGCGGAATAATCAAGCCACATTCAATGATGCAACCGACGTGGATGTCCAGTCCCACCGCCGCGAGCCCCGCCTCTTGGAAACCACCGTGATCAGCATATTGATCACGATCGCAACCCTGGAGTAGCTGCCTCTGATGCCGATTAGTCGGCAGACGAGGACACAGTTTCTGTAGACAACCCTTTTGCCGCCTTGGACCCCGAGCCCCCTTTCCCACGTCCTAATCACGCCTGGTAAACAAGGATTCTTATTGATGTCCCCGAGTTTGCAGGATCCCTAGAACCAACAGAGTTTTTTAATTGGTTGAATAACGTCGAGGAACGAGTCTTCGATGATCGCCGCATGAGACTAGTTGCCACCAAACTCGAGGGCCGCGCCTACGCGTGGTGGCAATAGTTTAAACTCATCCATGCTTGTTTCGGTAAGCCAAAGTTACAATCGTAGGCAAAACTACGTAAATATCTCCAGCGTGAATTCCTTCCCTCCAATTATAAGGGCACCTATTTCAACAACTTGATCTTTTACACCAAGGCTCGCGTTCTGACGCTGCTTATTTCAAAGAATTTTATCAATTGTTGTTGCGTGTGGATTTGGCAGATTTGCTAGAGCAATTGGTCAATCGTTACATTACTGGCTTGCGTATCTCCCTCCACAATACATTGAACGTGTTCGTGCCACCTACTCTCGTAGAGCCCCATCAGCGCGCTGTCCTTCTGGAGAAACAACAGTCGTGCCGCTTTCCTTTGCCGGGCACCAGCCGCCCTTTGTTTCAGCATGCGCGCCTCCTTTAGCGGCATCTTTCCCCGTTCGCACAATCATCGAATCTTTTGGTGTAGTGCACTCAGTGTTATCGGCATCGCCTCTCAGCTGCTTCACTTACAATGAAAATAGGCAACAATTGGCCAACTGCCATGGTCGTACTTTATTGATCGAGGATGCCACTACTTTTGATGTTATTGACCATGACCACTGTATGAGGAGGACAATTCTCTTATTCTTCCTGAGACTCATTTGGAAGTGATATTGGTAAATTACTTGTGTTGCGTCGTAATTGCTTGGCTAAAAAATCTCCACCGATGTCTCAATGTATCACTCTCTTTTCCTCTAGTTTTGCTATTTTGGGTAAAGTATGTTCAATTATTATTGATTCTGGAGCTTGTGAGAATGTGATTGCTACTACTGCTGTGGATAAATTATCTTTACCTACTGAGTCTCATCCTACACCATATGATATTATGTGGCTTCAGCATGATAATAGTGTTACAATTTCTAAGTGTGTTTTTGTCAATTTTTCTATTAGAGATACCTATGTTGACACGGTGTGGTGTGGTGTGATGTTGTTCCTATGGATGCTTGCCATTTATTGATTGGACACCCATGGCTATGTTGACTCGGTGTGGTGTGATGTTGTTCCTATAGATGCTTACCATCTATTAATTGGACACCTATGCCAGTTTGATAGACGTGTTATCCATGATGGCCACGTTAATACTTATAGATTTGTATTTCGTGATACCTGTGTTATTCTTCACCCATTGGTTCCTCACTCTCCTACGTCTGTACCCCCTCCATAGGTTTTATATTTGAATCATACTACTTTTTGTGTTGAGGTTGAACATGCTCCCTTCGTGGTCTTATTATTGATTGTTGATTATTTACATGACTTATCTCCACATGCTACTATGTTACGTTTACTATCTGAGTTTAGTGATATATTTCCAACCGAAGCACATGTTGGCCTACCACCTCCACGTGAGATACAACATCTGATTAGGGTCATAATTGCATGTTTTTGCATCCATTTTTATATGGTTTTGAAGTGCTTATGTTCATATTTGACCCTAAAATGCTATACTTTGTGTATTTAACCCTTTTTGGCTAGAAAGTTGTGTTTTGTAGTGAAAACGAGCAAAAATCGGCAAGAGACGAGCAAGTTCGTAAAAGTCCAGAAATTGTGAGTTGATCCAATAGAGGAAAATGATATACCCGTCGAAGAGTTCGAAGAGAAGGTCGCAACGGAAAAAGAATCGAGTCAATTGGATCTCTAGAACTCAAGATATGAAGAAAACGAGGAAGTCGAGGATCGATCGGACGAGTCGAAGCCGGGCTCGAGCGACCACAAGCCCAGACTCGGGCGACCATAAGATCACACTCGTGCGAGGATGCTCTGGTTCGGACGAGGTTGAGTCACACGAGTGATCACACGAGCTGGACTCGTGCGGTGACTGTGGTGCACTCGTGTGATGCCCGGACTGCACATTTTTGAAGGGTTGTTTCGTCTTTTCGCGTGTTTAATGAAGAGCATTTTGGACCAAGCATTGTGGGCACTATAAATACTCCAAGGATCAGATTCTCAAGGCATCAAAGTCACATTTAGTTCATAATCATAGTTAGATTCTTAGATTAGAGAGAGAGAGGTAGTTACTAGTGGGTTTCTTAAGATTTCTTCTCACAAATTCTTAGATAACTTTTGATCTACTGCTTGGATCGACGATCCCTTTATTCCTGCATTCTCATCTCGACTAGAGCTACGTTTCTACCGATTGGATTCTAATTTTCATTGTCGGATTGCTAGATAGCTTGTAGAGGTAAATTTGTATCTTTTCAATTTCATTGTAATAGGTAATTCTCTTTACAATTCTTGCTTAATGATGATTGTTCCTAGCTTAATTATTCTTATGTTTATCAAATTAGCCATGGGCTAATCCCTTTATGTGTTGGTGTATGATTCCTATGGATTAGTGTGGTGATCATGTTGATATTTTGAATGCTATGAGTTGTTGTATGATCAATTCTCTACATTGATGGATTGTATGAATGCTTTGCATGTGTAGTGATCATAAGGGCCATTAGGGAGCTAGTCTCATGTGAAAGTAGAGCTATTTTCATAAATCTTCTTGTATTAAGGCCAATGCATGCTAAGTGTTTGATAAAATTCCTAAGATAGTGAGAATTATCCTTAGAGAATTGGAAGAACAATTAGAGGCTTTAATGTGTATGTAGGGAGACCTTTGTGCATGTTTGGGTGGCTAGCCGATTGATTGTACACAACCTCATTGCATGATAAAGTGATACTTCACCATGTGAAACATAGGATAGTACACTAGCACATATCTCTCACATTTGCTCACTTTGCAACCCAAGGTGATAGGTAGTTTACTTCTTTGACACATTAGTAGACAATAGATACCTTTCCCCTTTATTGCTTTGTTAGCTAGCCAATTGAAACAACAATTTTCCTTACAAGTCCCCATCTCCTTTGGGTTCGATATATTAAAACTTGGTCAAGCTTACCAAGACAATAGCGAACACGTACACTTGCGTGAGGACACATTTTGAGCAAACAACATCACATAGACCTTGTCCCTGGGGCTTCTCTCTCGAATCATCCACACTATCACATGAGCCCCGATGAGCATGAGGAACTCCGTCGTCAGGTAGAGGAGTTAATATAATAGGGGCATGTCCGAGAGAGTCTAAATCTGTGTGCTGTCCCTGCTCTTCTGACCCCAAGAAATATGGCACTTAGCGTATATGATAATTAACAAGATCACCGTACGATATTGCTTCCCTATTCCCTGGCTCGATGACTTGTTGGATCAGCTGAGTGGGTCTACAATATTCAATAAGCTTGATCTGTGCAGTGGTTATCATTAGATACTCATTCGTCCAGGCGATGAATTGAAGATAACTTTCAAGACTAAAGAGGGTCTTTTCGAGTGGCTTGTGATGATGTTTGGTCTGTCGAACACACTTAGCACCTTCATGCGAATCATGAACCAAGCTCTCTGCTCTATTATCCGTAAGTGTGTTGTCATTTATTTTGATGATATACTTGTTTATAGTCATTCCGTTGTGGAGCATATTGACCACTTCCGTTCGATTTTCTTGATACTGCGACATGAGACCTTCTATGCTGCACCAGTGAACCCTATAAGTGCACCTTCCTGGTAGACCAGATCCTTTATTTGGATATGTTATTTCAGGTGCTGACATCAGTGTGGATTCTTCCAAGATTGAGGCGGTACAATCTTGGTTGGTCCCTACTACTTTCACAGATGCTCGTAGTTTCCATGGCCTAACGTCTATCTACCGCCGCTTCATTTGTAATTTCAGTGCTATTATGGCCCCTATAACCGACTGCATGAAAGGTAAGGTGTTTAAGTAGACACTTTAATCAAAGAGAAGCCCACTCACGCCCTTTTACTGGTACTTCTTGATTTTTCAGTTCCCTATAAGTTAACTTGTGATTCTTCTAGAGTGGGTATTAGGGACGTCCTGAGTTAGCAGAGTCGTCCTGTGGCATTCTTTAGTGAGAAATTACATGGCCCTCGCTCTCACTACAGTGCATATGATGTGGAGTTCTACGCAGTAGTGAGTGATGTTTGTCACTGGCGACACTACTTATATTAGCAAAAGTTTATTTTTGTACACTGATCATAAGGTATTGCGACATCTGAACACCCAGGACTCTGTGTCCTCTTGCTACGCCTCATGGGTAGCTTTCCTCGAACAATTCACATTTTATTATTTGCCACAAGTCGGGGACTTCGAACCGGGTGGCTGACGCCCTCAGTCGCCGTCATTTCCTTCTTATAGACATGTATACTGTGTTTCTTGGTTTTAATATCCTTCTTGATTCTTATGCCTCCGATCCTTTTCTTGGTCCTATTCTGACACACGTATCATCTGATGCTTTTTTTGAGTATGTTGTTGTTGAGGGTTTCCTATTTCTTGGGGTATGTTTATGCCTTCCTCAAGGTGCTGGCAATACTGGTCGTGATCAAACTATTTTACTCATTCAGTGCTACTTCTACTGGCCCAATCTACATCGTGATGCCTCTCGCTTCATGGAGTATATTGTCGTGTTTGCCAGGTTGTAAAGGGGACATATACTAATGCTGGCCTTTATCGTCCTCTTCCTGTCCAATCTCGTCCTTGGAAGGTGATATTTATGGATTTTGTGGTGGGTCTTCCCTGCACACATAGGGGTTTTAATGCTATGTTTGTTGTTGTTGATCATTTTTTTAAGATGGTACATTTTATTTCTTGCAAGCGGACCACAGATGCTATTCACGTGGCCGAATTGTTCTTCTGGGAGGTGTATCTTCTTTATGGCCATCCTCGGTCCATTGTTTCTGACTGCAATACCCGATTCCTGAGTTACTTTTGGAAGAGCCTGTGGGGCACGCACCTAACACTCTGTAGGACTTCAGCAGCGCCTACCACTCCCAGACCGATGACCAGACTGAGGTTGTGAATCATCCGTTAAGCAACCTACTTTGTTGTCTCGTAGGGGAGAATGTTCATTCTTGGGACTCTCGCTTGAGTAAGGCAGAATTTGCTCACAATTCAGCTATGAATCAGAGTTCGAACTTTTGTCCATTTGAGGTAGATTATGCAATTATTTCTCGTGACCTGATGGACCTTGTGGCGTGCCACATGTTCCTACTACTGACCCACGTGCTGAGGACCTTATGAGAGATCTTCCTGACATCCATGCTTGAACTTCGTAGCATTTACATAATGTCAATTCTCGTTATAAGGAGGCCACTAATGCACATCGTCGACCTTTAGATCTGGACGACGGTGACTTTGTATGGGTTGTTCTGATGAAAGATTGCGTTTCTGCACATGAGTACTGCAAGTTGTCTGCTCGTAAGATCGGCCCACTGGAGATTATTGAGAAGATCAACCCCAACGCCTACCGTTTGAAGCTCCCCAACAACATTCACACTTTTGATGTCTTCAACGTGAACATCTAATCCCTTTCACACGTGATAACTCTTTTGGAGATGAGACCGGTCATGATTTGAGGGCGATTCCCTACCTGGGGAGGATGATGGAGATGAGACTGCACTAACATTCATGGATAAGTATGATCGTATTTGTTCGTTGGAATCGAAGACTTAATTATCTTTATGCCTTCAATTATTTCATTAAACTCTATTGGACTTTCAATAAATGGGCGTATGATTGTGATGAACTATTTATATGTGCTTTGGTCATTATTGTAAGACAGTTTATGATATTGATGAATTAGGGTTTTATCCCGCTATCTCCATTGTTACATCTTCGATTATACGCTTTGCTGCGTCAAATTGTTTATATGAAATATTTTACTGATATAAAATCTGTAGAATAACCAATATTTATAAAATTCATAGTATGATGGATCGGGTCGGATCTATTGAATTTTCTCTGAATTCTCGCTAGAGTAATTTCAGACTTTCTATCTCAAACTGTGTTACTATATGGACAAGTGCATGTCACTAAAGGGCAAAATGTGTGTTGCTATATGTCGGACTAGATATTTATTTCACCAATATTTATCTGTTTTTACAAAAATTAGTACTCCCATCGTCCACTAAATTTATGCATTATTTCCTTTTTCCTCCATCCACAAAAAAATATGCACTTTTCTTTTATGGAATCCATCACCTTTACTATCACTCTCACAATCAATTATTTTATTCATAACTGAACCCCACAATACACTCACAATACATTTATTTATCTATTTTCTTAAAATATGTGCAAACACAATAGTACACATATTTAAAAGACGGAGTGAGTATTTTTTTTTCATACACCATATTTCTCAGGTTTTTTCTTCCCCTTTTATTATTTTCTGTGAGGAGGACATAATAAAAGTGGGAATAAAGAGTTGAGACAGATGTAGTATAATATGAGGGACAAATTTGTGTTACTATCTATTCAACTATTGAGTTTTCACAAATAATTATTTTTACAAAAATAATTAATATTTTTTATATAATAACACATGTAAGACAAATGTGTGTTATTGGTGGAACAAATGTGTGGTAATATTAGAGTAAATGGTAAAGCAAATATATGTTGATGTTAGAATAAATGTGTATTACTACAATATGTGTATTATTATTAGAGTAAATGTTTGTTACTAGTGAAATAAATGGTGTTAATGTTAGGATAACAATGTGTTACTACAAATGTGTGTTACTACAAATACATGTTACTATTGGAGCAAATATATGTTAATATTAGAGCAAATGTATATTACTGTTGGAGCAAATGTATGTTAATATATGAAACTCTAAATCTAGATTTAAAAGAATGACGAATAAATTAAAGAGTACATATATATTCTTTAAAAGTACATATTTATCTTTATAGTTACATCAAAACACAAAAAAATGTGTTTTAAAGACTACTAATACACATTTTACCTTATTATAACACACATTTGCTCACACAATAAAATAATTTGGGAGCGAAAATCCTGAAATAAGTCTTTGCGTTTTTTAAAATTTAAATTGGCCCACGAATTTTGACGTGAAGCAATCCATGATCCACGAATTTTTAATATTTGGTTATTTTCAAATATATTTTAAAGAACAACATGCTTAAATTTAAAACTTACTATAATTCGTTTCACAGAGCCCAAATTTTGTTCTTGTTTATTTAGAGCGTGCTTGTTTCAAATTCTTCAATGGTAATGAGAATTAAATTTCATTTTCCTCCTTTACTCTTATATATGTTGAATGAGAGTTTGTGTTCATAGTGGGTACATCATTAATGTTGTGCTCCAATTTTGAAAAAAGTTGACAAAAAAGAAAGTTGGTAGTTGTGGTATGAGAGATTGATTGAGGAAGATGATTATAAGATGAGATGGAGGTAATCAAATGGGAGTGATGATTACCTTATGTAGGAGAAAAAAAACAATTCTATGTACTTTATTTATTCCCATTACATACAATAATTACTATGTGTATATCCTCATTCTCATTATCATTAAAGAATTTTGAGCTGCACTTGCATAAAAATTTATACCGTAAAAATTTTGTTAAAAATAAATTTAAGAAAAGAGATTGACGGTCTTACCCTAAGCACTCTTTTCGCTAAAAGGCTTCTTCCCTTGTGCTAATGGAATTAGTCATGTATCCTTTTCCCTGGCTTAATTTCCGTTCTCATCTCTTTTTTCTTTAGTTTATTTATCTTTTTATTTATTTGTGAATTATGTATTGATTTGATAAATTTCAAGTATATATAGTAACACATAATTTGATTTAACAATAACACACATTCGATATTACAGTAACACACATTTGCTCCGAATTTGTGTTACTATAGGGACAAATGTGTGTTACTTTAAGGACAATATTAGTTTTTATAAGAATAAATATGTGTTTCTTATTTATTCATCATCCCCTTAAAATCTAAATATATTTAATCATGTAGTAATTCATTTTTTACTATTTTATATGTGTTATTATATGAAAAATTAATTATTTCTACAAAAATAAATAATACATTTGTGATAAACTAATATTTATTCTTATTGTAACACAAATTTATTCTTTATATTATATAAAAATGTTTATTTTATAAAAATAAATGAATATATGTAAAAAGAATAACATTTTATATGATAGTAACATACATTTGCTCTAATTGTAACACACATTTGCTCATAATTTTGTGTTAGCTATATGGGCAAACATATGTTACTTTAAGGATAAAATGAGTTTTTATAACAATAAATATGTGTTTCTTATTTATTCATCATCCCCTTAAAAATCTTGCTATATTGAATCATGTAGTAATACATTTTTTACTATTTTATATATGTTATTATATGAAAATAATTAATTTTATAAAAATAAATAATATATTTGTGAAAATTTAATATTTATTCTTGTAGTAACATATATTTTACTCTTTATATTATATAAAAAATATTTATTCTATAAAAATAAATGAATATATGTAAAAAGAATAACATTTTATATGATAGTAATATACATTTGCTCTAATTGTAACACATATTTGCTCCTCATTTTGTGTTACTGTATGGACAAACGTGTGTTACTATACGGACAAATGTATGTTAGTATAAGGATAAAACATAATTTTATAAGAATAAATATATATATTTTAAGTTAATCATTATATTTTGAAATCTAGGTATATTGATTCATGTAATAACAAATTTTTTACAATTTTATATGTGTTATTATATGAAAATATAATTATTTCTACAATAATAAATAAATGCTTATGAAAAATTAATATTTCTCTTATAGTAACATACATTTTACTCTTGTATTATATGAAAATTTATTTATTTTATAAAAATGAATGAATATATATAAAATAGACATTTAATATAATAATAATACAAATTTTATATTTCAGTAACACACATGTGTTTATTTAGTAATACAGTCTGGAAGATTTTTTTTTAATTAGTAATATAATATTACTTGATTTTTCTTTAGCTAACAAATTAATTTAATAAAAAAAAGTTATGTGATTTAAAAAAAGAAAGAAAAAAAAGCAAAGGAAAAGCAACATGCCCATGCATGATACACACGGCCTCGCGAAACTATATTTAAAGTTTGCCTGGAAGTTAAAAAGGTAGTTTATTTTTTGAAATTTCTATAGAAGAAATTTTTATATAAATTTTTGTTATATATAAATATCATCAACTATCTCAAATGCAAGATCATCTCTTAAATAAGAATAAAAGTGTAAATACTAATTTGTGGAAATAATAAATTATAAAGATCCTATGAGAAAAAATCTTCACAATTTTCGTTCATGCGCATAGAATATATCGACAATGAGAAAATAAAAAGAAATACTTTCTTAATAATATTTTTATATTCATTATCAGCTATCTAAAATATTTATATATAAGATCATCTTTTAGAGAAAAGTAAAAAAATAAATAAAAAGTAAAAAGTAATTTATGAAAATAATAAATTAAAAAGATAATAATATCATTTTTTTTTTTAAAAGTTAGACTTATGTGAAATCGTTTCATTACATGAGACAACAAATGAGGTATAAATTGAGCATGACTTATTATCACTTTAGTAGGGAATTAGTTATTATCACTTTAGTAGGGAATGAGTGTTAATTTGTATAGTTTTGTATCATAAGACGGTCTCAAATAAATTGTTGTCCTTTCTAAAATATTTAATTCTCCAAATCTACTTATAATAATCCTAGATCGATATCACGATCTCCTCTTCATCGCTTCTTGATCGTTTGGATCAACACCTTAACATCTTCTCTCGAAAGAATTTCAAATTGATGATGATCATAATTCGACAGATAAATATGTTGGTGCTTGTGGAAATGTCGAAATGATGCAATCTTTGAAAATGTTATACTGGAATTTGGTTCAACTCCAGATGGCTTCAGCTATATATGGATGACATTAAAGTGAGTTTGCGGAAATGACTTTGTGCCAATTTTCCATATTTGTTCACTTTTTTGTTCAGAAATGGTGTATTTTTCTATAAAACTAAAAAATAAGAATTTACGTAAATTTAAATTAGTGTGAACTCTAATTTTTTATTATTATATATACAACTATTATTATTGTTATGCATATTAATTATGACAAAAACTTATACACAAATTTCTACGGATCTAAGATCCGTAGAAATATCCATTTTTGAAAATTCGCGGGTCTAAACCGAGTCGGGTCGAATTTGAGTATTTTTTTCCAAAATTCGCGCAGCTTGTGATTTCGCTCACAGGTATGTTACAGTTTGAGCAAATGCATGTTACTTTAAGACAAAATGTGTGTTACAACCAGATTAAATGTTGTTTTCTACACATATTCATTTATTTTTGTAGAAGTAAATATTTTTCATGCAATGTAACACATGTATATGTTACATTAATTGTATGTGTAACACATATTTATTCTTAATAAAAATACATTTTATCCTATAGTAACACATATATACTCATATAATAACACAAATTGAGGAACAAATATGTGTTACAATTAGAGTAAATATGTATTACTGCAAATTTATGTTACAATTGGAGTAAATTTGTGTTACTGCAAATGTGTGTTACATCTAGAGTAAATGTGTGTTACAATTAGAGTAAATGTGTGTTACTGCAAATGTATGTTACAATTAGAGTAAATGTGTGTTACTGCAATATCAAATGTGTGTTACTGTATAGACAAACATTTATTTATCCTTATAAAAATATATATTATATTTTATATAACATATATAAGGTATTAAATGATGTATTAAGTACATGAATAATATATTATTAACATAAATCAACAAAGAGAATAAAAAATAAATTAAGTAACACATATTTATACTTGCAGAAATACATATTTTCTTTATAGTTACTTGAAAAGTATAAAAAATTAATTTTTTAAGAATTAGTAACACAGATTTTGCCTAATTGTAACACGTCTTTGCCCAAATTGTAACATACCTGGAAGCGAAAAAACCTGGAACTACAAGTTGCGCGAATGTTGGAAAAAAATGTCCAAATCTGATCCGACCCGGTTTAGATCCGCGAATTTTTAAAAATGGATATTTGTACAGTAGAAATTTCTACACAAGTGTTGCTCATTAATTATTACTCCAAAAAAATCAAATATAATTTTATAATAGTAATAGTTGACATGTATTACAATAATATCATGCATATGTAACCGTAATATACAAAAAAAAATCCAGGACACTGGGCGAAACTAAATTCTGATATCATGAAAGAATTCCGCCGCATTTCGAACTAATAGAAGAGTGTGAAATATTAATTTATTTAATTTCCCCATGAAAACACTCTGAAATTAATTTTAAACCATATAATATAATATTGAGAGAATACTTATAAATACAAATAAATGAAATCCTAAAAATTAGAAAAAACAAATAATACAAATATAATAATAAAGATACAAGTTTTCTGATACCAATTAATTTATAATCTTTTCAAATCGCTATCTCATCTTTATCGATCGGTCGAAACTTTAATTTCCATCATAATAACCAAACTGATAATTTCCACACAAGACATCAATTCAATTATTTAAAATCACGCCTAACGTTTTCAACGAAAATAGATAAGACGAATTGCATTTAAATTAAATTCGATGTATTTGCATTTGCACTTGCTTAAAAGATAATGCTAGTGACAACTACTCCACAGAAAAGGACAGTGATGTTATTTAAGGTTTTGACAATTGCTTACCTAAATTTGTTGAATTATTGGGAGAGAATAGTTTTTGATATTATGTAAACTTATGGCAGTGACCATAAAACCCAAGATTGCATTATTTATTTAATTATTTATGGTATCTTGTCCCAAAAAGTTGACAATCATTCCTAATTTTTGGGTGACATAAAAACAATAATGTTATTAATGATGTTGTCATGAGATCTTCTTCATTGACTTTCGACATATATTTCATGGAAATTGAAGGAATGGGCACGTGAGAGTTGGTGTCTTTTACAGGCAAAATTAAGAAGCTTACTGCTTAAATAACCAAAGTTTTCTTTTATAATTCTCAATGAGATTGTGACATGGTCTGTGTGAAATGTATGGTAAAACCTCTGTAATTAATAATATTGAAATCAAGGAATTTTATATATTTAGAGAAATCTTATATAATCAATAAATTATAATTTATTAATTTAGAAAGATTTTAATATATATGCATAATAATTTACCTTTAAAATTCTGTGTGTTTAATAAATTCATGATTAACGTCAGATTATTCGACCTGCTTCCATTGCCCCTTAGCCTGGTGTTTGTTTAAATTAATAGGCGATTAAGAGGCACCCGTCTATTCAATCATTGAGTTTATTCTGTATAAACGAGTAGTTTGTGCTTGACTCGATCTGGTCTTTCTTATCTTTTATTTTTGTTCTTATATTTTTCTTGCACTAAGAGTAAATGTGTTAAATATAATTTATGGTGTTTTGCACATGGTGATGAAAATTTTAAATTAAAAGCCTTCAACATGAGAGTGGGCAAGAACATTCCTGAAATGGCCCAACAATAGGGAAGCGTTTGTTGGAAGACCATTCTTGAAGTATTCCTACTACGGTAAAGCTTTTAAGGTCTTTAGCGCTCCTTCTAGCTGGCGTTAATCACGAGTTTACCAAAAACAATCATAAGTAAAAATGGTAATCATCATTCAATAATTAACAAAGTAGAGAGAAATATATCTAGTATCCCCCTCTTTTTGTATTGGAATCCCCTATTTATTTCAAGACCTTAGCAAGCAGCTCCTTGGGCGAGTAACTTTATGCCGAGTTGCTCGCCCCTTCTAGTACTTCACAAGTGGTTTGCGGCCTTTGTTTCCTTCTCATTCGGGTATGATAAACCTCATTTGACTATGTAGTCGCACTTTAAATAATTTTTTCCTCAAACATGCAGTTATAATCAGTGTTATTAATTCTCTTTTTAAGCTAGCATGTTTCACACTTATATCAATATTGTGCTTGTATAATTCATTTACCGTATACATTAGTTATTGATGACAAATAAATTAACAAATTTTAATTACCATTTAAAGAATTTATACTCACATAATCATGTTAATTGAAAGTTTGAATGAATAAGATATATATATGTATATATATGTATATATATGGGAAATAGTTATTAATTTATGATTTTATTGACACCTTTAAATATACATTAAGATTTCCCCAAAAAAAAAATATTATTCTTAATTGATTGATGTTCAAATTCGAACTGGTCCAAATTGGGATCGAATAAATTATTAATTTTATCGAGATTAGTAATTTATTGGGTATTAGTATAAAGAGATTTTATTATATTCTAAAAAGTAACTACGTTAGTCTCTTTATATTTTAGAATAATTTATTTAGCCAAAATAATATTACTAGATGTTTTTTTTTAAGAAAATTCCTACACCAAATAAAATAATCTTAGCTATTGTTTGGACAATTCTTAATCCATACAGAGATGTCTACTCCACACCAATCAAGAGGATGATGAGAGTTGTTCGATTTTCTGGCCAATTGATGAGATACAACATTCAACTTCCTAGGGATGTAATTAATGACCCACACTAGGTAATCTTCTGTTTCCTTCCATATTCGTTCCAGGACAATTTCCTCCAGGGTAAAGTGATAGAATAAATATGCAAATATTAGTCTATAATTGTGTATATTAGGTCTTTAATAGGTGTATTGTTGCTATCTACTCCCTTGATTATCGCATATGATTAAGGCATGCACGTCACTATATCTTTGACCTCATTTGCGGTTATTCAATGAAAATTACATTCCTTCATGGTATCACGAGACCAAGGGTTTTCTTAATCCATCTTTCCACTGCGCCCTAACATTTTCTCCGTCACTTTCTTTTCCTTCTCTCTCTTCGCCAACTACAATGTCTGGCTCCAAATCTTCTTTTCATCTGGCTCTTGCTGTCACCAATATCAAGAATCATGTCTTGATTATTCTTGACATGAAGAATGTCCATTACACAACTTGGGCAGAACTAATTCAAAATCCATGCTTGGTCACACAGGGTTTTGAATCATATAATTCAGTCCGCTACTACTTCCGATCCACGTGCTCTTACAAGCGATGAGAGGGAATTGTGGTATACTCGCGATGCCTCGGTTCTCCAATGGATCTACTCCACAATTTCAATTGATCTGCTGCATACGATCCTCGAACCTGACTCTACCGTGATGGCAACGTGGGATCGACTGCAGGATATTTTTCAGGACAACAAGGGTTCTCGTGCGGTCATGCTTGAACAAGAATTTTCTCATACACATATGGAGGATTTTCCGACCGCTTCTGCATATTGTCAGCGCCTCAAGGTTCTTGCTGATCAATTGAAGAATGTGGGTGCTTCGATTTCTAATGACCGTCTGGTTCTTCAGTTAATTGTCGGACTTACCGATGCGTACAATGGCGTGGGTACGCTTCTTCAACAAAGCAGTCCTCTTCCTCCATTTTATCAGACCCGATCAATGCTTGTTCTCGAGGAGGCCGATTTTGCGAAAAAGATGGCCACTGCTACAGCGATGGTGGCTAATGCGTCTGCTGCTTCGGACTCTTCTAACCTTGATCCTGTTGTCCAACACAAATTTGGTGGTAAGAAAGAAATGAAGCGCAACAATGGCAAAGGTAGAAACCATGGCAAGGGAGGTGGGCAACATCCGAGTAATTCACGCCCTAGCCAACAACACCAGTGGCAGCAACCATGGTCTGGTGGACCTCCACAATGGTCATGGCAATGGCCGTGGTCCATGCCTCTGTGTCCCTATCCTACGGCTCCGTGGCCTCGACAGCCTGCCCCGTTCTCCAGACCTCCATCTCCACAATCTGGTGTTCTTGGTCCCCTTCCTCAGGCGTACTCGGCTACAACTTCTCCCTCTTCCATGGATATTGAGGCAGCAATGTACACCCTCGAGCTTACTCCTCCGGATGCGAATTGGTACATGGATACTAGAGCCACGTCATATATGACCTCCTCCCAAGGTACTCTATCGCCTTATTTCAATACGAGCATTAATCGTGGTATATTAGTTGGAAACGGACATTATATTCCTGTTCATGGTTATGGGCATTCATGTTTCTCTTCCTCTCATCCACCCTTTCTGTTAAAGAATGTCCTTCACACTCCTCATATTATCAAAAATTTAGTTTCGGTCCGAAAATTTACATTTGATAATATGGTGTCTGTTGAATTTGATCCATTTGGTTTTACTGTTAAGAATTTTTGGACGGGAATAGTTTTAACGAGAAGTGAGAGTCGAGGTGTGATACCCGAGTTTCTCACTACTCATTGGCCAATATACTTCATTTGTTGCTTGCATCTTATTTACTTATGTGTTAATTGCTTGAATATATTTCATGCTTTGGGTGCATTTAAATTATTTATGTGATAATTTATAATTGCTTGAATATATTTTATGCATTATGTGAACTTTAATTATTATCATGCTATTTACTATTTGAGTAAATTTTATATTACTCAAATGTTAATTGTGATGTTGTGCTAATTATTTTACTTTTAAATGTTAAATTATTTATTGAATTGGTATATGTCTTTATTTGTTTATTAATGAGACACAAAAACTTGTGTGCATGCAAGTGCATACTATGCACTTGCTTTTTGGCCTAATTTGGGCCCAATTCGATTATAAATTTTTAATTAAGGCCCGATTTCAATTAGTTGGTTCAATAATTTAATAAACACGCGGATCCTCCATACCCAGTTTCGAATGAGTTGGATACTATTTTTAGCCCAGGTTTCAAATCATTTCCCTTCTCTCTCCCACGATCTTCTCTGGAATATCAAAATTCTCTCTTGCAATTCCATATTTGACGGTTACGGAACTTCGTTTGCGTGATATCGGTTTGTTTGTTGTTTTTCGAGGTTTGTTTGTTGTTTTTCAAGTGTATCCACATGTTTTTTCACTGTTATTTTATAAATCATGGAGAATATTTATTATTTGAGTATTTAGATGTGTTTTTGTTGTTGCATGTTGTCAATTTTAGGGTTAAATCATGAAGAAGAGAAAGAATATTGATTCTGAAAATGTTCCAAAGTAAAAAATTGTCTACCATCGGTGGAAATTTCTGAAATCGTCTGAAAATGTTGTTAAGGATATTGTTCCTTACGTTCCTGCTAGTGATAAACCTCAGAAGGAGTTGGAGAAACAATCTTCTATTTTTTCTGTGAAGAAGGTGAAGAAATCTGATAAAGTTAAAACTCGTTGTGAAGATTCGAGTCAAAAGTATGTGTTCCCTTTTATTTCTGTTGTGTTTTTATTCTCTGTTTTTGTATTTTGTTAGAGTATTAATGTTTGATCATGTTTTAATTTAGAGTATTCGATTTTGTTCTTTGTGTATTCATATTTTAACTTAGGGTATTATTTTTTGTTCTTCAGGTATTCATGTTTTAACTTAGGGTATTATTTTTTATTTTTCAGGTATTCATGTTTTAACTTAGGGTATTACTTTTTGTTCTTCAGGTATTCATGTTTTTACTTAGGGTATTGTCTTTTAATTGGGTATTTATTTTTTAACTTAGGGTATTTATTTTTTAACTTAGGGTATTTATGTTTTAACTTAGGGTATTTATGCTTTAACTTATGATATTTATGTTTTAACTTAAGAATATTTCAATAACTGTAGTGTAGTGTACATGCTATTTATGTTTGAAGTTAGGGTATTGTTTTTTTTCATTGGGTATTCATTTTTTAAGTTAGGATATTATTTTTTGTTCCTTGGGTATTCATGTTTTAACTTAGGGTATTATTTTTTGTTGTTTGGGTATTAATGTTTTTACTGAGGGTTTTTGTTTTTTTCTTTGAGTATTTATGTATTAACTTAGGGTATTAGGTTTTTTTCTCTGAGTATTCATTTTTTAACTTAGGGTATTAATTTTTTGTTATAATGGAATTATTTTTAATTGGTTGGGTATTAATTTTTATTCTTTAGGTATTAATATTTGTTCTTAGGGTATTTTTCTGTTTATTTTATTGATTTGTTTTTTTAAATTTATGTTGATGTATTTTTATATCTTTATTTATTTGTTATATTTATAATTATATTGTTATTTGTGCAGCAAATTTGTAACGCAGTGTAGTCCCGGTTCATTGGCTCTATTGATTGGATCCTTAAATGATAAACAAAGAGAAGCTGTTGAGACTATTGGGTTTGGTGGTTTACTTGATTTGAAGATTACTAAAATTTTTAGTAAAGAGATGTTTTTTTTTAGTAGATAATTTTAATGGAAGCAGTCTAATGTTTACATTGGATCAATTTAGGCATTTTTCAGTTAGTGCTGATGATGTATATGATGTTCTAATGATCCCAAGGAATGAAGGCAACGATGTTCCTGTCTACTCAAGGTCAGATGATTTGTCTGCGTTTGCTTCTTTTGGGGAGAGGTATGGTATTGCTACAAGAACTCAGATTTGGAAAATTCCTCCTATTATATTGGAAAAGTGTGGTGATGGTGATGATGATTTTAAGAGAATGTTTGTTCTCTATTTCTTATGTTGTTTTCTTTGTCCTTCTGCCAATAGAACTATAAGTTCTTATTTTTTTAAAGCTTTAGAGGATGTTGGTAGTATTTCAAAATATGATTGGTGTACATTTGTATTGAGGAGGTTATGTGAATCTGTTTTGACGAATCGAAATAATGGTGTGAAGAATATCAGTGGCTGTGTTGTTATTTTGCAAATTATATATTTGCATCGTTTGAAGTGGAGAGGTGTGTGTCAGCCTAACTCTATCCCATTGATCAAGCATTGGACTGGTGACAAAATTAGGGAGAGGTGTACACAAGAGGCTCTTAGTGGACAGTATGGTTCTGGTGAATTAGTTGTTGATGTTTATCCTTTATCTGTCAATGGAATCCTGAAGAAATCAGAGGCTCAATCAAAGGTTCATAAGAAGAAAAAGGTTGGTGATGATTCATTTGAGGTATGATTCATTTCATCTTTGGGTATTAATAAATTTCTCTTTGTGTATTAATCAGTGACACTTGAGGTATTTTTATTTTCTCTTAAGGTATTTTTTTTATTCAATTGGTATATATTTCATTATTGTTTTTTGTAATTTTATTTCAGGATATTAAAGTGCTTTTGCAGTCAATTGAACAAGATGCAAGAGATTTTTCTTCGAATTTTATGGCTAAGGTTCAGAAGCTGTTAGATTACATTGACACTGCGAATTCAAATAGCTCACAGTTGGAATCTACGAGTGGATCTGATGTTTCAGAAACTCAAAAAAAAAATTATGAATCCAAAGCTTCATCGTTATGTTGAGATACTTATTAAGTATGTGACGATGATGAAGGAACTGGCTTCTTCAGCTCTAAGTTTTGAATTGCTTACACCTGAGAAAATTGTTTATGCAACCAATTTAAGTGGTGATGAAGATACTTGGTTTCCTGAGGGGAATTATGCTGATATTGTTGGAGATGGTGCTCATCTTGAGAAAGGGAAGGAGGTTTTGGGTAGAGAAGAAATTGATAAAGAAGGTAATGTGGGTTTAAAGGAAGGGAATGTTGAGTGTTCAAATTTAGAAAAAGTTGATCAGCGTAATGAGGCTGGAGAAGAAAATACAGTGAATGGAGGTAATGAGGTTGTGATGGAAGGAAGTGATGAGGGCAAGGGTGAAGGAAAAAATGTAGAAAAATAAAGAATTGACAGTTTGAATGATCAACTTGATGTTGAGAATGTACCAATAGGAAGTGATGAGGGCAAGCGTATTGATGTTGAGAATGTACCAAAAGAAGCAATTGAAGGTGTGAATCAAGGAATTGATGTTGTGATAGAAGTAAGCAATGCTGACAATGCTGGTAAGGTTGCTGAGGTTGTTTCGGAGAAAGATGTTGAGAAAATTGTGAAAGGGAAGGGCAATGTTGATGAACAACTTGATAGTACAATAAAATCCATTAGTGTGAAGAGGAAAGATGTAGGTGATGATTTGGGTAGTTTGTTTTGGAAGATTAATGCTGAAAATGGATATGTTTCGAAATTGGTTACAAAACATAAAAAATTCTTGAAGAATATGTTCCAAACTCTTTTGGAAGTTGTTGATTTTTGTTTCTATGAAGGGAAGAGTACTGTTCAAGTGTAAGTAGCCTTTTAATATTTGTATTTAAATATATATATTGAGTGTTTTTATTTTTAAACTGTGTGTTTATCTTCTTTTAGGGACAATTATTATGATCACAAACATCATATTTCTATTTATAAAGATGGGATGATGACATTGATGCTGAATGAAGAGATTGATAGTTCTGTTATTAATGCGTGGTGTTTGGAGATTAATGGTGAAATTATCTCTGATGGTAGGCGGAGCAGATTCTGCTTTAATCTCAATCACAGTGTAAGTTTTTTTTATTTTAGTGTTTGTTTTTATTAATAGAAGTTACAATATGTAAGATTTCAACGAAATGTACTCAATTTGTGTTTTTCTTCTTTTTGTTCTGTGTTGTTATTATTTCTGTTTTTGTATTTCTTAGGGTATTAGTATTTTGTGTTAGTGTATTTATGTTTTAGCTAAGGGTATTAATTTTTGTTCTTAGGGTATTTATGTTTTGTTCTTCGAGTAATATAAATTGTTGATGGGGTATTATATTTTGTACTTGGAGTATTACTGCTTTCTTATTGGAGTAATATTAGTTGAACTTCAATTATATTGTTAGTTCTTATTAATAGAAGTTCCAATATGAAAGATTTCAATGAAATGTAATATATTTGTGTTTTTTCTTCTTTTTTTTTATTGTTTCTGTTGTTGTTATTGGTAGGGTATTTATGTTTTAACTAAGGGTATTAATTTTTGTTCTTTGGGTATATATATTTGTTCTTCGGGTAATATAAGTTGTTGATGGGGTATTGTAATTTTGTACTTGGAGTATTACTATTTTTTTATTGATGTATTGTTAGTTGAAGTTCTTATATTTATTTTTTTTTTTTTTTTGTAAACAATATTTGTTTGCACGCGTGATAATAAATAGAGAACCAATTAGCGTTGTTTATGATGATATTTGTGGTACCTGGAATGAGTGAATATCTCTTTATGAAGGCTCATTTTTTAATGCTGATATGGTTAGTTTTTATAATATCATTTTCTGCTTTTTATAAATAAATATTTTTTGTTAATCAATGTTTTAATAAGTCTTTTTTTTGTCTTTCAGATCTTTGTCCCGTTTTGTATTCACCAACATTATCTTGTTCTTGCAATTAACTTTGTTGACTCTATGGTACATCTGTTGGATAATATGAAGCACGAGGAACATGTCACTGTTTATTATCAGTCTGCTAAAGTATTGGTAAATTATTAAAGAGTTTTTATCTTATTTTTTATATCTATTTTTGTTTGTGTTGTATTATTAATCAAATTTTGTTCTATTTGGTTGTTTTATAGTTCAACATGATGTCAAAGTATCTGATATCTAGGAATCATCCGTGAGCAGATTTTATAAAATGGAAATTTGATCAAGTTCAGTTGAAATGGCAGATAGGAAAGGCTGATAAAGATTGTGGTGTGTACATGATGCACCGTATGAAGCATTTCAGTGGTTTTGCATACTATTCACCAGACATGACAAAGGTATTCTATGCATTTTATATATTATTTAGATTGAATTTTTTGTTATTTTCTTTATTTGTAACTTTTTTTTTATTCTTTATTCATTAGGCTGCTATTCGGTTAGTTATGCTGGCAGAAATTTGTGCATTGTTAGTTCTATCAAACTTCAATGAATCTAGGTCAAAAATCATACAAAAGGTATATGACTTTTATAACAGTAAGCCAAGTTTGATTGAGGGTTTTGCTTTAGAGAAGAAGAAGAAAGGTGAGAAAGCATTAGAAGTGAGGAAAAAGCGTGCAACTGATAACTTAAAGAGTTTGGATTCTAATTTGGGAAGAGGAAAGAGGAAAAACAATTGATTGATACATTTTATTGGTTTTGTTGGGGTTGTTTACCAAACAATTTGTCGGTTTTGAGGTTGTTTTGGTGGTTGGTTTGTCGTTGTTTTGGTGGTGATTGAGTTTTTGGACAAATATTACATATGTGTGTACATATTATATGTGTATATATTAGTGGAATAGTTTTAATTTCTTAGTATATTGATGTATTTTTTGGTGTTTTTATGAATTATCCTTTTGAAATAGTTTAAATCTGTGTTGTTAATGTTTTTAACTTAGGGTATTATTTTTTGTTCTTCGGGTATTCATGTTTTAACTTAGGGTATTGTTTTTGTTTTTCTGGTATTACTTTTTAAATTTATGGTATTGTTTTTTGTTCATAGGGTATTAATTTTACAAATTAGGGTATTGTTTTTGTTCTTTGGGTATTCATTTTTCTAATTTAGTGTATTTTTTTTTGTGTATGTTTTTTTTCAACATTATTTAGGTTTTTATTTATTCTTAATTATTTAATTTTGATTTTCTTTTAAATATTATAAGTACCCCAAGAATAACTTTGAATAATGAATACCCGAAGAGTAATTATGAATACCCCTTGAACAATTATAAGTACCTCAAGAATAACTTTGAATACCTGAAAAACAATTATGAATACTTATAAGTATATAATGAAATATTTCATTTTATTTTTTAAATACTTATAAGTACCTCAAAAATATCTGTGATTATACCTGACACTTTAATGAAATATTTGTATTTTATTTAATTAAATTATCGTATCAGGTTATAAATTATAAATTGCTAATTTAATTTAATAATTTACTGTTCTAAAATTCTACAAATTATGAATATTTCAAGAACTATTTTGTGTATATGCAAATCAAAATACTACAAGAACAATTATAAATACCCAAAGAATAAATTTGAATATCTGAAGAACATTTATAAATACTTATAGAACAATAATGAATAATTGAATTATATTTAATTAAATTATGGTATCAGGTTATAAATTATAAATAACCAATTTAATTTAAAAATTTGTTTTTCTAAAATTTAATAAATTATAAAAATTTGAAGAACCATTATGTGTTTATGCAGATTAAATTTATATAAACAAGAATAAGTATGAATACCCCAAGAACATTTATAAATACCCCAAGAAAAATTTGACTACCTGAAGAACATTTATGAGTACTTGTAGAACAATAATGAAATATTCATATTATATTCTATTAAATCATTGTATGAGGTTATAAATTATAAGTTGCTAGTTTAATTTAATAATTTGTTGTTTTAAAATTTCACAAATTATGAATATTTCAAAAACAATTATGTGTTTATGCAGATTAAATTTATATAAACAAGAATTAGTATGAATACCCCAAGAACAATTATAAATACCATAAGAACAATTATAAATACCTGTAGAACAATTTATAAATAACACGAATGATTATGAACATAAAACTAATAGAAAATTATAGGATAATATTAGTTAATAATTATAAGCAATAATACCAAAATAATTAAGGTTCAGAATTATCCCATTGTACCTAAAGCAATTAAAAGGAAACCTTTCATGAGGCAAAATAGTTATCAGTTTGACAAAATAAAAAACATCAATTGTTCTTAACAGTTGCACGTATGAGTGTATCAGATACGAACTCATACTCCACCATACTTCCAACTGTCGCATTGTTCTCAATCAAAAATCTCTTCCAGCCACTACACATTGAATACACGCCTCCTTGCCTTATCCTCACTTGAACAGTCCAAAGCCTATCTTGTTCATCTTTCAGAGTTATCTTAGATTTGTTCCTTAGTCCTGTTGCTATCACGAAGCTAATAGGAATGTTCTGCAACCAATTTATTGTTTTATATATTAATTAGATGTAAACAAATTTTAAGTAGTATGTACATGTGTGTATATGTATATAATTTTACCATCTTGTTGGCCTGGAAGTGGTAATCTTTGACCTCTTTTGTAAAAGTCAGGTTCCTCTCTTCCAATGAAAGCTGGTTTTCTTCATTATCATCTTCATTAAAAGCAGGTTCATCATCCTCCCCTCCTGTTAAACCTAAATTTTTAAAACACAAATGTTAGTTAATTAAAACACCTCCAAATGTATTAGAAATATGTTTTTATAATTTAGATGAATGTATGTTTCTGAAAATAACAAACCATCACTTGGGCAGTTCTTGCAACATCTTGATTTTGAAAATACTACAACATGTAGTGTATTTGCATCAACCAGATTAAAATTCAGGCAATCCAGTGGTTCTATGTTGTTTTCTTGGACAAATGTTGGTCATATTTCATTCAAATAATGAAAATTTCCTATCTTGTCAATACTGGCCCCCTATGTTTGTCCAGGTTTGTAGCTAGCTGTTAGAGTTACCTCAGTAGAAGATTCTTCAAACAAATTTTCAAAATTATCTACAAACATAGGAGGTACTCTCTGCACACAACATCAAGTAATTATCATTCAATATTCTATACATTTTTATGTATTATATATTATAAAAAATTTACCAATTTTGGAAGGAAGTACTCTTCATTGAATAATATAAGAACGAAAGAAGTCATCTGTTTAATATAAAAAAATATTCAAGTTAATATTAACATGACTCATAAACTAAAATATATTAGCTCAATAACAATTTATTAATATTTTAAGAGTAATATAATTATTTAGGAATTTTAATGCTCAAAGATCAAATATTAATACTTAAAGATGATTAATTAATACCACAAGACTAATTCAAAGAACAAATACTCAAAGTAGCATAATTATTTAGGAATCTTAATACCCAAAGAACAAATATTAATACTCAAATATTAATACTCAAAGAACGAATATTATACTGTATAAATCACTCTGTACTTTTATAGCTATATTATTATTTGAAGAATATACCTGAAGAAGTAAAATTTTGAGCATTATTCATTAAATAAATGAAGTACTAGTAATATTCTACGAATAAGACAAATATGAATATACTTAAATGAACTAAAATATAGATAGATAGAGACATAGAGAGAGAGAGAGAGAGTGAGAGAGAGATAACGATGGGGCATACCTTTGAATGTTGTTGCGGTTTTGTCGTCGAAGATTCGGCGCTTTGAAGTAGAAGTTGACTATCGTCTTTGTGGTCTAGGGTTTGAAGTTGAGTTTGCTTTATATAGTAGTATATTATATTATTTATATTATAATAATATTATATTTTTATTATTATTTTTAGTGAAACCTACTTCGTTTATTTATGAGTATTTTTTATCTATTATCTGTATATTATATAATATTAGTTTGGGTATATTTTATTGTTCTACTTGTGTTATTGTGTTATTTTATTATAGTTGTATTTTATTATTGATCTTCGGGTATTGATTTTTCATCTTTGGGTATTAATCTTTGTCATAAATGTATTATTAACATATTGTTAGGGTATTTATATTTGTTCATAGGGTATTCATATTTGTTCTTAGTGTATTCATATTTGTTCATAGGGTATTCATCTTTGTTTTTAAGGTATTTCTGATATAAATAATAACAATAAATTAATAAGCATGTGAAATAATTTTAGTAAAACATAAAAAAATAACAATTCGAAATCTATATATATATAAAACAAACAGTAAATACATTCCTATATCAAATTATATGAGGATTAGGTGTAATTGACCCATATTCTTTCATTTGAGATGTTTGGGACTTTGTTTTCTTTCTTTTTTTTTCTGCTGTGGATAGAACTCTTAATCCTTTGACTTCTTCCCTTTGTTACTGAGCATTCCGAATCGAGAATTCTGTTTGATGTTTCAGAATGACCTTCAATGTCTTCTTGCTGCTTTGAATTTCTTGCATCAAGAACTGAACAAATCTTGTCATATCCTTCCTCTATGACTTCTCTAATTTCTTCAATATCTTCACTCATTAATATGACATTGTAGTATTTCTTATGATATCATGTCTCCAAGAACCTGTATAATTTACTTATGATATATCATGTCTCCAAGAACCCTGAGAATAATATATCAATACCCTAAGAACAAATATGAATACCCTATGAACAAATATGAATACCTTAAGAACAAAGATGAATACCCTAAGAACAAAGATGAATACCCTAAGAAAAAAGATGAATACCCTATGAACAATATTTTTATACCTCAAGTTATACTATAAGATTTTTTTTGTAATAACTGCATTTGAATCTGAGTAACAATATTAACATGTGAAGAACAATACTTGTATACCCTAAGAGTAATATATTTATACCCTATGAACAATATATGAATACTTTTTTTGATAAAATCTGAATATCCTAATAAATAAAAAGTATTATATATTTCAACAATAATAGTATTAGAATACATCAAGAACAATATATTAATACCATACCTTTTCCACAACATTTGATATGGCCAAATCTTGGTATGTGAATATAGTCTTGGGGCTTTTATGTCTCATTGATTTCTTGAAAATCTGGAAAAGCCACTCAGATGTTTCTGTATTTTCATCTGATATGAATGCACAGTCAAACATCACATTTTTCCAGTGATTGTTTATTCCTACAAAAGGAGAACAGATGAGGTTGTATTTGTTTGTTCTGTATGTGGTGTCAAAAACCATCACATCTCCGTAGATCTGATAATCTTCTAACATTAGAGAGTCTCTCCAGAATATACTAGATAGTCTTCCATCTTCATTCAATCTAATTTTGTAAAAAAAATCATTTTCTTCAGATTCTTGTTTTTCCATAATGTCAATTAGGTTACTGGCATCTCCTCCTTTAATTTGTTCCATCTTTAATCTGTTCACAAGGTTGTAATGATCCTTCATTGTGTGTCCTAAATTTTCTTCACCTCCAACTTCATGTGACATGTATTTATATGAATCTATTATTCTCATGCCTGATGACAGCATATCCTCTATAACCTTGGCTTTTTCTGCTGTAATTTATCTTTCAGAACGATGTAAATGGCCCCACTCAATCCTAGTTAACACATGATTGTGTTCTATTTCATGTTGTACAACTTCATATGTTCCTTCATTAGTTCTCCTGATTAGCATTTTAGCCTTGCAACTTGTCCTCGTAATTCCAATACTCATTTTTCTTTCTGATGTTCCAGTGCTCGAATCACTATTATCCTTTCTTAATCCAGAACTAGAACAGACGAACAACTTGGACAATAATATACGTTCATCCCCCGCAGAAAATCTGTTTGTTGATTTTCTAACACTGAATCCCAGAGAACGTGCATGCATACAGTATAATTTATACATTTTATCTACTGTATCTTTTTCCACACCAAGTAAAGAACCTCTTATATCCCGAGAATCTGCTCTAGATTCTAATTTACTATAGAAAATAATTTTATCAGTATAAATAACAAATATAAATTACCTGAATAACAAATATATAAAACCTTACTTTATTTAATAAAATTTCAAGTACAATTATATTGGTAAACAAATATCATTTAACAAAAATTGATGAAGAATTTATAAATACCCCAAGAATTCTTTATCAATTCCCTTATTGTAGTTTATGAATACCAGTAGTGTAGTATATCAATACTCTAAGAATATTCTATGAATACTTGAACTTTAGTTTAGTAATACCTGATGTATAGTTTATGAATACACTAAGAATAGTTTATGAATACCCTTATAATAGTTTATTAATACTTGTAGTTTATTCTATCAATTCCTTAAGAATATTCAATGAATACCTTAAGAATAGTAAATCAATACCCTTATATTAGTTTATTAATACATGTAGTGTAGTATATTAATACCTTAAGAATATTCAATGATTACCCTAACAATAGTTTATCAATACCCTTATAATATTTTAACAATACATGTAGTGTAGTGTATGAATACCTTTAGAATATTCAATGAATACCCTAGAATAGTTCTCCAATATCTTCATAATATTTATGAATAACTGTAGCGCATTTTATCAATACTTTAAGAATATACAATGAATACCCTAAGAATAGTTTATCAATATTTTATAATATATTATTAATACATGTAGTATTGTATATCAATACCTTAAGAATATTCAGTGAATACCCTAAGAATAGTTTATCAATACCTGTAGAATAGTTTTTAACAACCTCATAAATAATATTACTAGAATTATTGAAGTACCTTCTTCGTCAATATTTTGTTCTTCTTGAACTATTAAGATGAAATCATCAGTTTGCTCTTGTTCTTCTTCTGGTTCTTCTGCTATTTCATGAATTTCTTCTTCTTATTCTTCTTCTTCTTCTTCTTCTTCTTCTTCTTCTTCTTCTTGTTAATTTATATATATATCATCATTTGCGTTTAATAATTTGAGAAAGATATTAGTAAATATATATGTATATAAAGTATTTACGATTTATACCTGTTTCATGAGAATCAGCCATAATCACGTTTCTACTATTCCAATTATCTCTCAGCTTGTTTAACTACTGTGTATTTTCATTGTTCGCGCGTGTATTAGGTTAAAATCGGGTTAGACCCGACTTTTTAAAGGATCCGTGAGTTTTGTTATGATTGGGCCGAGTTTTTTAATTGGGATTCAATTTCGGGCCCAATAGCGAGTGCATGGTATGCACTCGCATGCACATGAGTCCCACTCTTAATAAGAAAATCCTAGTTTATTTTATTTGAGACACTAGTGAAATATATATGTTGTGTTAATTATTTAGGTAATAGTGGTGTAAATTAAGTGTAAACCATTTGAGAATTAATTGCTGTAATTAAATAGAAAGTAAAATAAATGGAATAATTAAATACAATAATATATATTATAATATATATACACGTATGCATACACGTGTGCATGTTTGGTTGAAGTTGTAACCAAGTAAGAATAATATATGGTTATAATATGTTAGTTGTTAATTTTTAATAGTTAAGTTAGATTTATAAAAAAATAATAATAATAATATTGAATGACGGCAAGTTACTAGGCGGTGGAGTTTAATTATAATCACAACTCCAGTTCATTCTATTATTCATACAGAGAATATGGATGGCAAAATTATCCGCTCCATAGTCGATCCTCCTTGTCCTGGTCTGTTTAGGGCAGCTCCACTCTACGCATAGGGCAAGGCATGCATGGATTTGCATTTTTACTGCCCTGCCCATAGTATATATTAAATAAATATATAATATTTTTTAATATATAAAATACATTCAATATATAGTATTTTATAATATATACAATAAAACTAATATCCTAAATTTATAATATATCCAATAAATTTAAAAATTATATTTTTATTTATTTATTGTAAATCTAATCTAAAATAATTTTAAATTATTTTTGTTGAATATATTTTGATAAATTTGTTGCATTATTTTTGTTTTAAAATAATTTTTTACTTATCTATAATATATATTATATTATATTTTAGTATATAACTATATATATAATACGGGGCAGAATGGGGCGGGGCGGGTCCGCCCCGCGCATTGCAGGCATGGGGAGCAATGTGCTGCCCCGCATTGGGGCATGGGGCAGGGCGGGGCAGAGGGAAAGAGGCGTGGGGCAGGCACGGGTTTTAAGATACCCGTGCTTACCTGCCCCATTGCCATCCCTAACAGAGAAGTTGAGAGAGAGGGGTTTTGCGAGAGAGAGAAATGCGAAGCGAAAAAAAGAGAGAATTTGACCCGTATTTGATAAAGGCCTAATTCAGGTAATTCTTGTGCATATTGTTTTTATTAGTTAGGAGGAAGTTTGAGTAGAATTAATTATTTAGTAGATTTGAATAATATTTATAATTAATTGTTATTAGATACGATACTGGAAGGTACTAGGGTGCTTTAGGGGCTTATATTATCGACGTGATTGCGGATTTGAGGTAAGTAGAAATCATTTGCAACTACAATGCATAAACATATTATGTTATGAATTATTTATGTTAGAGTGATAATATGTGGATTTAAGTTGATTTTAAATGTGATTTATATTTTGTGATTATATGAAATAAGCCTGTGATCTTTGTATTTGATATGAAATGAGTCTGTGAGCTCTATATGTGTTGTAAAAGGAGTCTGTGAGCTCCATAGTTGATGTGGACTGAACCTGTGAGTTCAATAATCTGTGAATTTTGTTAAGTGTCATTGAATGCACGAGCATCATGCATATCATGCATTAACATGTGAAAGTTTTCAAACTTGGTGTGATTGGCCGCTAATTATGCATCGAGGGCGGAAGGGGCGACCTGGGGAAACCTAGCGTAGGCTACCTAGCGTGGGCCAACGCCTATATACAATGGTGTGTTTATATTAGAGGGGACTTCTGAATGGACAGGGGGCCATTAGAGGGATGTATCCTCACCGTATGACTTGACGTGGAGGGATACTACATGGTGGACAAAAGGGGCGCAATGGGGGGCTTGTATGGCCACAGGAGGGTGGTCCTCACGTTGGGCATACTTATAGTGGCCACTTAATTATATATTCATTTATTGGAGCTTTGTGCTCGTGCCGGTGCATAACAGTGTGTCAGGGGCCCTTAATAAGTATTTTAGAAATAAATTGATGTTTTCAAATGAGAGTGCATTGTGCATGGGAAGGATTTTTTTAGAGAAACTTCACATCATGCATAATTTCTGCTTACGGAGATTTATAAATCTCATGTAGTTTATGCATTGTAGGTAATCCTGATGATATGTGATGTGGTGATGAAATTGGAGTAGTTGTGGTGCTCTTGCAGGCTTTTTGAGTTGCGGTGTACATAGATGATGACATGCGGGCGGGACTGTGGCTTATTTTGCTTCCGTTGTAGTATATTGTGTTTGTTGTAAACTTGTATTGTATCATATTGTAAGTCATGGATTCTGATGTATGGTTTTGGAGGTAGCTTAATTTGCTTGTGTGGTTTGAAACTACTTTTGTGAATGTAAGCAGGTTGTTGGGTTTGATATAAGGTTATGTTATCTGTTGAAAAAAATTATAGCCAGTTTTCAGGTTGAGTTTTGTTTAAACTTGTCGTATGTTTGTGTGTGATAAGTGTGGTCTTGTCAAGAGGCGACCTTTATCCTATATCTACCGCCAACACAGCAACACTGAGTTCTCCTTTCCCTTCGACTTTTGCTGCTATTTCATCCTCCATGTGGCATGAGAGATTAGGCCATCCAGGGAGTTCTATTGTCGAGTCTCTTACAAAAAATAAATTTATTACATGTACTCGAACCCGTAATTCTGTTGTTTGTCATTCTTGTTTGCTTGGGAAACATGTTAAATCTCCGTTTATTATTTCTTCTTCTATTACTATGTTGCCATTTGATATTATACATAGTGATTTGTGGACTTCACCGATTTTGAGTTCTATGGGTCACCGTTATTATCTATTGTTATTGGATGATTACTCTAATTTTTTATGGACATTTCCTTTGTCTAATAAATCTCTAGTCTATTCTACTTTTATATCTTTTCATACATATATTCAAACTCAATTTGACCGGAGAATTAAAACATTACAATGTGATAATGGGAAAGAATTTGACAATGGGTTGTTCTGGGAGTTTTGTAAAACTAATGGTATGACTTTTCGTCTCTCGTGTTCCTATATCTCATCTCAAAATGGGAAGGCGGAACGCAAAATTCGTACAATTAATAATATTGTTCAAACTTTGCTTACTCATGCCTCTCTACCTACGCCATTTTGGCATCATGCCCTCCAAATGGCTATGTACTTGCTTAATATTCTTCCCAAAAAACAGTTCACATATACATGTCCTCTGAAAATATTGTATCATAAGGATCCATCATATTCTCATCTTCGGGTCTTTGGATGCTTATGTTATCCTCTCTTTCTCACTACTACAATACACAAACTCCAACCTCGCTCCACACCTTGTCTCTTTTTAGGGTATCCTCCTATTCATCGTGGTCATAAGTGTTATGATTTGTCTTAAAAGAAAATCATTATTTGTCGTCATGTGATTTTTTATGAGACACAATTTCCTTTCTCTCAAGTTCCTACCCATTCAAACAACTCATATGAATTTTTGGATGATGATCTATCCCCATACGTGGTGGATCATCAAATAAATTCATTAAGGGAAACACCATCGGCTCCATCTACACCTCTGAATCCTATTCCCGGCTCCCCACCTCCCACAGTGTGTCCGATCCCTCCAATCCCACAGCCACTGGTCGATCACACGAAGTCAACATGGTATCTTTCGCCCTGAACAATTGTTTACTGTTCATACTTTGGTCCAAAAATCCTCTCTTCCTCGTCACCCTGTGTCTGCCCTACGGGACCCTAATTGGAAGATGGTTATGGATGACGATTATAATGCTCTTATTGCTAATGAGACGTGGGAGTTGGTGCCCCATCCCCCTGATGTTAATGTCATTCGTTCTATGTGGAATTTTGCTCATAAAGAACATTTTGATGGTTCGTTGAGAGGCATAAAGCCTGTCTTGTAGGTGATGGTAAAACACAACAGTTTGGCATTGATTGTGGTGATACGTTCAGTCTGATCGTTAAACCAGCAGCAATTTGCATGTTGCTTAGCTTGACTCTTTCTAAAGCTTGGCCAATTCATCAACTAGACGTGAAAAAAGCATTCTTGCACAAAACACTTCATGAAGCTGTTTACATGCACCAACCTATAGGTTACTGTGATCCAGAGAAATCTACTCGTATATGCTTGTTGAAAAGTCATTGTATGGGCTGAAACAGGCACCACGAACTTGGAATAAGCAGTTTACAGATTTTGTGTCTACTCTGGGCTTTGTTCGAAGCACGTCGACCATTCATTGTTTTGGCTTCGCCAAGATCAACATATGGCCTATATGCTTTTGTATGTTGATGATATAATCTTGACGGCCTCTTCTGTTACCCTACGTAAGTCAATAATCACGTCGCTAAGCTCAGAGTTTGCAATGAAGGACATGGGTTTGTTGCATTATTTCTTGGGAATTGCTGTTAACCGACATGCAGGTGACTTATTTTTATCGCAGCAAAAATATGCATAGGAGATCATTGACCGAGCGGGCATCTCGTCTTGTAAACCATCTTCCACTCCAGTCGACACCACACCTAAATTGGGGGCTAATTCGAGCACCCCATGTGGCAACCCATCTTTGTATCTGAGTCTTATCGGAGCTCTATAGTATCTTACTTTTACACGCCCCGACATCACGTATGCTGTTCAACAGGTTTGCTTGTTCATGCATAATCCTAGGGGTGTGCAATGGTCGGTTCGGTTACCGAACTGAACCGAATTATGATAACCGAAACCGAAACCGAACCGAATTGAGGTAAAACAAACTAAAACCAAACCAAATTCATACAAAACCGAAGTCATACGAAATCGAATATAACCGAAACTGAATATTTTGGTTCGGTTTCGGTTAAAACCAAAATAACCAATTTTTTTTATTTTGTCCAAATAACCGAAATTTTGTCCAAATAAGTAAATAGTAATGCATAAATTGTATACACACTTCAAAACTCATTTGACACAAACTGTGAGGAATACTTGCTCGAATAGTTGGGTAATAAAAACTAGCACAAATTAAATGACAAACAATCCATGAAAAGTTAAAATCATCAGCTCCAAGCCCCCAATTACAACAAAAGAGAAACCACTACTTGCAATTAAAAAAAAAAAAAAGACAATCCACCCCTTATAATCCTTTATGCAGAAGCAGCAGCTACTTTCTTCCTCGGTGTAGCTTCAGTGCCTACAAGCATAATACAAATTCAACATCAATAATATTGTATAAAGCCACCAAATATCATGGGCAATCAAAGTGGAAGTTATAATCCCAAAAATCAATCTAACAACAACCTCCTCTAACAATGCACGAGCTTCTTTAGCACATATGAGATTGATTAGAAACCTAAAAAAACCAATTTATGACTATTAAATTATACCTTTCTCAAAAGTTAACCATTGGTACTTGATGATGCACCCGGTCCACCATTTCCAGCTACAGTCGGTAAATCTAAAATTAAAGAATAACATGTTAATAAATATATACTTTACAATATTAAGAGAACATAATAAAGTATTCACTTGCACATACATACCTTTCTCAATGTGCTCAAGTTCATCAAGTATTTCTTCGTATGATATTGGATTTTGTGAGTGTCGGAGCCAATCTTGCCCACAAATCTAAGCTTCAACTATTTTAGGAGTTAAAGAACTCCTATATGGATCTAGCACCCTACCACCAACACTAAATGCAGCCTCCGAAGCAACAGTAGAAATTGGGACAACTAGAATATCACAAGCCATTATTGAAAGAACCGGAAATCTGTTGGAGTTCATCTTCCACCAACCCAACACATCTATTTTCCCTTCTAAAACGACTTCACTCAAGTAGAGTTCTAATTCATTATGCTTTCGTATGCTAAACCCACTTTCCATTCTTTGTTTCTTATATCTAGCTTTAGACACCGACACATCACTATCCTCCTCACAATTAATCATTCCACTAGAACTTGACATGTTCCTACAATTATCCCCTCCACTCACCTGCTGATATCGGTTGTATATTTATCAAACAACTCAAAAAGACCACTCTTCAAAGATTGAAACATAGTGACACCTTTTTCCTTCCCATACATTTCAGACAATGAGTATTCCAAATAGCCCACTTTATCACAAGGATAAAAAATACTAGCCCAAAATATAATCTTGTTCATTTTCTCCACATCTCCCCAATATTTATCAATTTTGTTTTTCATGGAGTCACCCAATCTTTTAGTCTCAAAATTGAAACTTGTCTTCCAATCATTCAAAATACAACACAAATCACTAATCTCACATAAAAATGAGTTAGATGTGACATAAGATGAACCTGAAATACGTTGAGTCATTTTATGAAAATGCTTCAACAAATTAGCATACTTATGAACACACATCCAATCAACAATAGATGGAATGTTTACCTCCCCCAAATCAACCTTATAACACGGGTCAAGATCATCATACTTCTCAAATGCTCTTTCAAACTTTTCAGTAGTATTAAGCATTGTATAGGTCGAGTTCCACCTAGTAGGAACATCTAAAAATAGTGAATGCTTGATTTCTATGCCTTCCAACTCCACACAATCTTTAAATCCTTTCAGCCTAGCAGGTGAATTCCTAATGTACCTAATTGCATCTCTAACATGCTTCACTGAAGGATCAATATCTTTCAAAACATCACTAACCACCAAATTAACTACATGTGCTATACATCTCATGTGAAGATAATTACCATTATCAATTGCAGTTCCCCAGTTCACAATTTTCTTTTTCAAAATTTTATAGCACCATCATTTGAACTTGCATTATCCACAGTTACAGTAAACACATTTTTCAATCCCCATTTAAGAAGACAATGCTCTAATGCTTTACCAAGATAATCACCTTTATGACTAGAAACAGATGTTAATGAAATAATCGATGTGCGTGCTTAAGGAAGTAATTAACCATGTCCAGATTGACGTGTCCAAGAGAATTGATCGAGCACGAAGAAAGAACCAGATTGAAGAATGCTCTGACGAGTCACCAGTTATTAACGAAGTAACTTGGTGACGAGTCAGCAGCTTATAGTGAAGCTGGCTGCTGATCAGCAGCTTATGATGAAGCTGGCTGGTGACAATCCAGCAGCTTGTATTTCCTATATAATGTAACCGAATTCATTTGAATAAATGAGACAAAATTTTTACCCTATCGAAGTTCTGCTCGAACGACAAGCTTATATATATGACCTACCTGCTTACTCATAAAACCTCGAATAATCATCTATTTCAGCATATTGTTGGTGTAATCGATGTTATTATAGCCGCATAATCACGTTTATGAAAATTACATCAACAACAGACACAAAATTTATGATCTTTTTATGCAAGTTCCAGTCATTATCAATGAAATGAGCAGTAACACACATGTAGTTAATCCTTTGCAATGAAGTCCAAGTATCAATGGAAATACATACTCTCACACAGTTTGTTTTCATGAAAGACTTCAACCTTGACATTTCATTAAGATACAACTAATAACAATCCCTTGACACCGTATATCTAGAAGGAATTTTAAACCTTGGACATGCTTTGTTCACAAACTCCCTAAATCCTTCCCACTCCACTACCTTAAATGGAAATACATCAACAACAACCATGCGTATTAGGGCTACCCTAATCTCATCTTGATCAAATTTCCAAGTAAAAGGTGTACCACAATCATGCATATTAGACTGCAAGTTTAATATCCCTTGACTTGTATCTTGATTTGTAGGATTTTCAACACACAATTTCATATGATTATTAAGGGATGAAGTGCCATTCTTGGAGGGGTTGCAACGAAATACCTTTTTGCAGTGCATACACTTAGCACTATCAGTAGAACTGTCCTCACTCTTGATCCTCTCAGAATGCTGCCACACTTTTGATCTTGGTTTCATCATTTTTCTCTTTGTTGCTTGAGAGTCAATAGTTGATTTAACCGCATTGCTTCCATTGTACTCTTCATCTTGTGTAATTCAGTTGGAAACCTAAAAAGATATATTTAAGACAAATTTATGGCAAAAACAGTTAGAAACCTAAAAAAAGATAGATTAAGTAATTAAGTAATCTTAACTTTACTTATTAGATCTTTTGGAATAAACACAAAATACAAGTAAAACAATAAATAAGTAAAGAAACCGGATTAGGAAATACAAGCACTTGGATGAGTCACTTTTATTAAAATTTATCTAATTGTGTTAATATTATTAACTTTCCTAACATGTTAATATTACTAACTTTCCTAACATGTTAATATTACTAACTTCGTAACATATTTCACCTCTTTGAATGCAATGCATATATAATTGCTCCTAAAAGGCCACTAATATCCCTACACACTTTCAATGTTACTTGGAGGTCAATGTTTGAAACCTGCTACCAAAAAAAATTATTTTTTATGTCTTAATTTCCTCTTTCTATTCTCAAACTTGTTGTTTGCTGGTAATTTTTAAGTCATTTTCTAACTTAGACGATTTCAATCGGGTGAGTATAGTGTTTGAATCAGGAAATAAATTCTCAATTTAGTGATAAGAAATTCTCAATCGAAAAAAAAATAAAAAAATAAAAAATAATTTCTTACCGTCTCCATTGGATTTGGAGTAGGGCGTGATGGTTTGATAGAGGCTGGAGGCGGAGGCAGAGCTTCGCCGCATCAGAGTGGAGGCGGAGCATCACCGCGTCAGGGTGGAGGCAGAGCGTCGCTGCGAGTGTCGCCGCGTCGGGGTGGAGGTGGAGCGTCGCTGCGTTGGGGTGGAGGCGGAGCATCGCCGCGTCGCCCTGGAGGCTGATCGGGTGTCGCCGTGGTAGATGCAGGCGGGAGACGGGTGGTGCCGGTGGCTGGTGGAGGACTGGAGGTAGGGGCAGTTGATGGAGGAAGAAGAGTGCGGCTGCGGGCTTTTAGCTTAGAGTTTCTTCAATTTGGAAAAAGGCTGATTAGGTTAGGAGTAAGTGACTTAGGTTTTAGGAAGTTAGGAGAGTTACTGAGTTAGGATTTTTATTTTATTTATTAAACATAAATATAATTTATTAAATATATATATATTAATATTTATTAAATATAATATTATTTCGGTTTGGATTTCGGTTAACCGAAATAATTACGATTAATAACTAAACCGAACCGAAAACTAAAATTAAAAAAAAAAATAACTGAAACTGAATCTAATATTCGATAACCGAACCAAATTCATAATTCGGTTTTCAGCTAATAACCGAATTATGCACACCCCTACATAATCCGATGGAGGTGCTCATAAATGCCTTGAAACGAGTCCTCTGTTACATTCAGGGTACTCTAACACATGGCCTACACTTTTCTCCATCCTCAACAAGTTCTCTACATTCATATACCGATGCAGACTGGGGCGGGTGTCCGGATACTCACTGCTCCACGCCGGGTTATTGTGTTTTCCTTTGGAACAATTTGGTCTCCTGGTCTGCAAAATGTCAGACGACACTCTCTCGCTCGAGTGCGGAGGCTGAGTATCGTGGGGTGGCCAACGTCGTCGCCGAATCATGTTGGTTACGTAACTTGCTTGTGGAGCTTCATTATCCTATATACAAAGCCACATTAGTATACTGTGACAATATTAGTGCAATCTACCTTTCAGAGAATCCTGTTCAACATCAACGAACAAAGCATATTGAGATGGATATACATTTTGATCGTGAAAAGGTTACAAAGGGACATGTTTGATTATTGCATGTGCCATCGAGATATCAGGTGGCTGATATATTTACAAAGGGGCTTCCTCTTGTATTGTTTAAAGATTTTTGGGTTAGTGTCAACGTCCGTCTACCTCCTGTTTCAACTGAGGGGGTGTGATAGAATAACTATGTAAATATTAGTCCATAATTGTGTGTATTAGGTCTTTAATAAAGCATATTTCACCTTTGTTAATCAGATGCACTGTCTCCAAACAATCTAAAAAAGTTTGAACTTTTGAATAACTTACTCTATTACCTTTGTTGCCCCGATCCAGATAGGAAACAATTCTGCCGTCAACATAGTGCTCGGGAAGTGAATCAACTTTCCTCCTGCTGCCATGAACTCTCTTGTTGCTTTCGTAATGACATAAGCCACAATTGTTTTCCTTTCTTTTCAAAAAAACTTGTATCCACCATTACTCTATTACCGTCATTTTGCTTTTCTATTGTCGTATTTCTTCTGTGGTTCATGATGTGCGGGTTGTTGCAATTGACTACAACCTTAGCACGCTGAAATTTTGCAAGGAAGATCCTCGCCCAATCAACCTTGAAGTGTGACTTAATTTTAGCATACACATTACCTTGAGGGTTATCATGCTTAATTTAACATATTTGCTTCCAAATCCCCCAAGCAACAATAATAACTTTTTCAATAGAGCATGTATTTTTCAGTGGTAAAAATATAGATGAAGAAGTATCGAGGGTTAAGATATTTTCCTCTTTGTATATTATTCCAAATGCTCATCTTTTGCCAACACTTTTTCAAACATAGACACCAAAATAAAGTGTGTGTTGTGTTCACAAAATAGTACCCACAAAGATAGCAGAAGAGATGGGTTGGGACATGGTGTCTAAGAAGATTACCTTCAATCGGTAGAATATCATGACAAGCTTTCCACAATAAAAATCTCACTTTTTGGCTGCAAATTCATACTCTAAAATTTTGACCACCACTGCCCTTCAATATTTTTTGTTGTTGAGTGTTATGCTTGTTCTTTTGTCTGACTTTTGGTAGCCTGAACATTGTATCCTAACTTAACAGAGTATCTTCCTTTTGGGTCTGGTTTTCAGAATCGCTCATCATTTCTACTAATATCCATCAATGGTGTGCTACAATTGCTTCCATTTTGAATGACAAAAAGGCTTGTGAAACCTGTTGATTGTCTCATTCTCTATTTTCAAGGACGAATCTTGACTCTGTTGATGCACTCTTTCGAGACTTAAACCTGTCATCATTACCCAAGCATCTTTGAAAGTGTAAATGGATTCTTCATTTCCAATCCTCCACCTAAGACGCTTTTCCAACAGATTTCTATTCCAAAAAAGAGATCTCCAAAAAATAATGGATTATTTTTCATTTCCGCTTTCATGATATCCACATGCTTAAAATATCTTGCTTTGAAAATTTTGGCCACCAAAGAATTTGGGTTAGTCATAATTCTCCTTAATTATTTTGCCAACAAAGCTTTATTTAAATTTACAAAGGCTCTGAAACTCATACAACATTTTGTTTTTGGTTTACACAAATCTCTTCAGCTCGTCCAATACATACCTCCGTTTCCATTCTCCCCGCCCCCCGCCCAAAAAAAAAAAATATTCAGCTGTCAACTACTCCATTCGTTGCAAATGGAGGTTGGTATTCTAAGGATTGACAAAGCATAGGATGATATCACATTAAGTACTACCTGAATTAAAAGTTATTTTTCCCCTTCTAAAAATCTTTATTTTTCACCCCTCCAACTTTGAAATTATTCTGTCTCTCAAGTAAGCAAATTGTAGCCTCTTACTCCTTAAAGAAAAAGTTGGAAGATCCAAATAAATTTCATGCCCTTGTGTAGTCCTCACATTTAGAGTTCGCATAACCCTCTTTTTGTTTATATTTGAAGTATTCGGGCTGAATGTAACTGTCAATTTTTCATAATTTATCATTTGCCCACAAACTTTCTCATATAGGATCAGACACTCCCTCAGATTTTCTGCATATTTTTTTATTGCTTTAAGAAAGACTAAACTATCATCAACAAAAAATAGATGTGAAATTATTGGGCTTCCCCTCGCTATTGTCTCCCTTATTAATTTTCCAGATTTCAATCGATCATTGATAAAAGTTGTAAGTTCTTGAGCACAGAAAAGGAGGGAGTGGATCATCTTGTCTCAATTCCCTTGTAGGATGAATGTTCTCCACCTCTCTATTATCAATTTTGATCGTGTATGTGTCTGATCTAACACATTGCATGATAATGTCAATCCACTTTACTGCAAAGCCTATTTTCTTCATAATCGGTTCCAAATACATTCATTCCACTCCATCTTATGTCTTTGACATATCCAACATGAGGACTACAAAACTGTTTTACTTTTATTATTCCACCAATGCATACAATCATAACTAATGAGTATATTATCAGTAATGTTTCTTCCAAGCACAAATGCGCTTTGGGTCTGATCCACCACTTCTACTATTACTTTCTTCAGCCTATTACTAACCGTTCTTTCCAAAATTCTATATCCAAAATTGCACAAATTGATGGGCTTGAAATGTTTAATATCTGTTAGATTCTTATTTTTTAGGATCAATGTTATTCTTACTCTGTTTCATTCCTTCAGATCTCTACTTCCATTCAAGCTTCTCATGATTGCATCCACTATATTCTCTCCAATAAGCTCATATTATTTATGAAAGAAAGCCATTGTATATCTATCTGACCCTGACGCTTTCAACAGATTAAGTTCGAAGGCTACATTTTCAATTTTCTCCTTGGTAAAAGGTCTCACCAAGTAGTTATTCATTTCTTCCGTAATTATAGGTTTTATATTGTTGATTACCTCAGACATGTCTTGAGATTAAGAGTAAAGTATACAGAATCTTCTAATATCACCATCATCATATTATTAACAGGAGATGGAAAATGTTCATCATAATGTTTATTTTTTCAAATAATTAATTGATGTTAAATGAAGACTGTGCAATCATTTACACATATTTTTAATTTTGTATTAGATCGTCTCACAGAATGAGGTTTGCAGCCATAAGATGGGACTCCAATCAGTATCTTCACTTATAATATTTGACATATTTTCACATAGAAATAGTGGTATATTTTGTTTGACCCCAAAAAATAGTATGAATCTCACGGATAAGATTTTATTGGATAATCTCAAAATATTTTGGTGCAAGTAAGGTTCACCATGAATCCGGGTATAACCTAACTGTCCCAATTAAAAAATGGTCATATATAAATAAATAAAATTCATGTTTTTCCCTAGAAACGAGAAACTCATCATTTTGTGGTAGTTTAACCACTAATTTTGGCTTGGAAACAACCGGTGGCTGCTGCGGCAAAGAGCAGTGAAGGTTTAGATCATCATGGAGAATGAACCTCTAGTGCTCCTCCTCACTTTTCAATCTTGAAATGAAGGATTGAACAAAATTTATATAAAAAAAATCCAAGAAAATAAATAAAGGAGGCATTAGACTGAGTATTCTAGCGAGTTCGGTGAGGGTCAAAATGTAGAGCAGGATAGAGTTATGGATCTTGTCATGCCACCAGTGAAGGAGAAAGTAGGTGATGCATGATTAGGGTCATAATTGCATGTTTTAGCACTCATTTCTATATGCTTTTGGTGATATTATGTTCATATTTGACCCTATTATGCGATACTTTGTGTAATTAACCCCTTTTGGCTAGAAAGTTGTGATTGTAGGTGAAAACGAGCAAAACAAGGAAGAAACGAGCAAGATCGAGAAAAGTCCAAATTTTGGAGTTTAGAAAAATGAAGAAATTAATATTACATGTCGAAGAGCTTGAAGAGAGGGTTACAACGAAAGAAGAATTGAGTCAATCGGAGTTCTAGAGCATCGACCGACACTAAGTGTCCTGCTAGACAGGACCTCTTCATTGATAGGCAGCCTTCGCACGAGAGGATCCCTGGATCGGCAGCCTTCGCGAGACTAAGCGTGCGACCACTTTGGTCGGCAGGCGTCCAGCTCTTGTGCGACAAAAGCGCACCCCGCGCGAGCAAGCTGTCGTCCATGGTCGACAGCCATTAAGGTCTTGGTCAGCAGTAGTGAAAAATATCCAAAATTTCAGGGCTATTGTCGTATTTTCAGACATTTTAATGAAGGGCATCTTAGTCAATGATCCAAGGGTACTATATATACTTCCATCTCAGATTTCAAAAGGAACTTTTATCATTTTCTTAGATTCACATACATCATCATATTCTCTCACTAGATTAGGAGAAGTTAGAGGTAGTTTCCAATTGGGTGTTCTTAGATTTCCACTTACGATTTCTACGATTACTTTCGATCTACCATACGGATTTTCAATCCGTTTTCTCCTGCATTCTTAGCATAGCTAAAGCTACAATTCTACCGTTTGAATTTCAATTTCTATTGTCGGATCTTTTTCAAGCTTCTAGTGGTAATTTTGTATCTTTTCAATTTCATTGTAATAGGTAAATTCTTGTATACTCTTTACAATTCCTGCATAATGATGATTGTAGTTACTTCTATTTCTCTTTTTTTTTACCAAATTAGCCATGGGCTAATTCATTTGTGTGTTAGTGTATGACTCCTATGCAGTAGTGTGGTGTTCTTGTTGATCTTATAAATGATTGAGATGTTGTATGATCATTTCTCTATTTTGATGGTTTGTATGAATGCTTATTATGCATAATTGATTGTATGGGCCATTAGGGAGTTAGTCTCATACGAGAGTTGAGCTATTTTCCTAAATCTTCTTGTTATTAGGCCATTGCATGCTAAGTGTTTGTTAAAATTCCTAAGATAGTGAGAATTACCTTAGTGAATTAGTAAGACAATTAGAGGCTCTAATGTGTATCTAGGGAGACCTTTGCATGTTAGAGTGGCTAGCCAATTGATTGTACAATACTTCAATGCATGAGTAAGTGATACTTCACCACATGAAACATAGGATAGTACACTAATACACCTCTCACACAACTTGCTCACTTTGCGAATCAAGGTGATAGGTAGTTTACTTGTTTGACGCACTTGTAGACATAGTTACCAACTCCCTTTATTGCTTTGTGAATTCGATTTCGAACAATAATCTTACCTTACAATCCGCCCTCTCCCTGTGTTCGATAAATAATAAACTTGGTTAAACTTGCTATTACAATAACGATCGTGTACACTTGCACGTAGACACCGAATAGGCAAACAATGCAAAACAAGAGAGTTTAGAAAACATCGTCAGTTAGATAGAGCGGAAGTGAAGGAGCATCGGAGGCTTAGGGGGATGAGGATTGGTGACGGAGGAGGCGGCGGTAGATAGAGAGGGATGCTTAGTAGAATGGTCGGTGGACCTTCGGTAAATTTCTAAAACTATCATTGTAATGTACTAATACTATCATTGTAATGTTTTATATATGATTATCACTGTCAAGCATTATAACTATTCATGACAAGCATCATGATTACCACTATCATAAAAAAAATAAAAATATTATTGTCATCACTATCATACATTACAACTATCATTAGCATGCACTAATATTATCACTGTCATGTCTTATGACTATCACTATTATGCAGTAAAGAATATCACTGTCATTATATCTATCATTTTCATGCATTAAAACTATCACTATCATGCATCAAGTATGTCACAATCATGCAATAAAGACTATCATTATCACGACTGTCATACACTAATACTATCGCTATCATGCACTAATAATATCAATGTCATGCTTTATTATTATCACTATCATACAAAATAAAAACTCGACTGTCGACTTCTCCTACTCGCTCAGCTTCGGGCACAAAAAAACATGACTTATTTCTCTAATTGCAGGTCAACTCAATATTTAAAATTAAATCATGTTGAATTAAAGTTCATGATGATTCAAGTTCACAAGATAAGTACTCTAAATATTTAAGAGGGAGTATGCATTTTATTAATTTACCTATTTACTAAGGAATTAGAAAAATAATCGATGCTTATTATTTTTCATTTTAGACTACTGATCTCATGCAAACACGTTCTCATATATTTTGAAGGATTTGGTTTAAAAAATTTTCGGTGAGTAGTAATAAAAATGAACATACCAAATATTTAATTTACTTTAATCATATTATGTAGAAGTAAGACTATTATGCACCAAATATACCATATAATTCAAAGTATATTTTCAAAAATTACACTTGTTATTGTTGGAAAAATATGTCGGAGATCTATTTGGGATGTAATTTAAATACTAATTAAAATTTTATAATTACACATAATTTAAACAAATGATGATCTCATATGCAGGTGGTGTACGATGCACTCACTCAGTAGTTGAAATTATTTATACTGAAAAGTGTGTGCTGATTAGACTAAAAAGTGTGGGTTGATCATGCTGATAAGTTTACACTAGAAATGAATAACATTGTAAACTTTTCAGTATAATTAACACACACTTTTAAGTGTAAACAGTTACAACTGTTGAATGAGTGCATTGTAGACCTAGGCACATGAGACTTACTCTTTAAATAAATTAAATCAATTAATTAATTCATGTAATGTATGAGTAAAATATGTAATCCCTAAACATGCAGAATTAAAGAATTTACGTGTATACCTACGAATCGCGAAGACACCGTTGAGAAGATGAACAATATCAAACACAAAGTCTTTTCAAGTATTCTCCAAGCCTTAGTTTGTAGATCCGGTGGAATATCTCACAAATTATTTTAAAACTCAAGAAAAATTTATTTTGTTGCTCACAACCTTAAATTTATTTAAATTTAAAGGTTCTAATATTTGCTATTGTAGATGAAAAATCATCCTCATATTTATAGATGGAGATGAATAAAAAATTGTGGACTTTTGGACATATGACAAGGTCTATTATTCCTACAAAAATCTTCTTTCCAATAAATATTTTTCTCTCTTCTAAATTTTACCACAAGTCAAATTCTTTTATTTAAATCACCTTACGTTAATGGACTTCTATTGAACTTATAAATCAAATATTGGGCCACAATATTTTTCACCCCATTAATATTAACTCATTTTTATAAAGAATTAATATTGCACTATTCAATTTAACCCATATTACGATATATGACTTTCGATTAATTTTTTTCGTATTTAAATTTCTATGTCCATGCATTAATTAATTTAGCTATTAAATATTTTAATTAATTAATATCTTTCCCTTGAAGTGAAGATAACTCAACAATATTATTATAACAGAAATTAATCTACTTTCAAGATTTGAAATGACAAAATTTACGAGCCCACTAAAGAGACATAATTAACAACTCTTCAAGAAAACGATTCTCTATATTAAATTTTGACGATATGTCCTATAATTAATAATATTATCTAACAAACAAAGTATTGAATCTCATTGATTCTCTATCCATAATAATAAAAGTTATACTTATTAATTATATACAATCTCATTTAAGTGACATAAATTAAAAAAATTAATAACCACTGAGGTGGTCAATCCGTAAGAATTACCTCTCTATAGGTCATATTCAATACATCATAATGCACTAGTAATCTCTTGATCAAGACAAGACAAACCAATCTGAGCCTTACACATCTACTTTTACCAATGGATTGTTCGATTTCATCTAAATTGTACATGTTATATTTATTTACAAGTAAACAAACAATGTAATCTTCTTTGATTTTCTACACACCATATTGTCCATTATGTAAAGTACCTCTGAATGATTATGCAATAAATAATTAACATTAATTATATTTAAAGTAATAAAAGCAAGAATCGGTTTATATACAAATTAAATGCATCCTTACCAGTATAACACTAACCGTTATTACTGAAAATTAAGTTACACCTATTATTATTATTATTGAAAGCCATTTTTAGAAAATGGTTTGCAATAATAACATATATGACTTTCAGTAATACTTAATATAATTGTTTAAGAATATACTTAAATTTCACGGTCCACTTGGTACACACAAAATTAAGCTACTTCATATGACTTAGTGCTTATTTTGAAACAATAAAAACAGCTTATAGAAGTATTTTTTTCCAAAGTTATCTCTCACAATTTTTGAAAAAAAGTACTTCTAGTAGCTATTTTGTAGCACTTGCAAATAGACACTTAATGAGATTTAAATAAATTATAGTTGTCCTAATGTTGATTAAGTAACTTGTTCGTATTTTGTTCCACCAATCCTCAAATACAAATTTTTTTAATTTATTCCAAAAATTAATTTAAAATCCTTTATAAAAGTTATAATTACAATTAGCATAATATTTTTACACAAAATTTCTTATGCACTTAAATGCATAATATACAACTGGATTTTAAGTTCAATTTTAATTTTTTTTACAAATAATAATATATTAAACTGTGTATTATTTTCAGTTGAGTTATAACTGATTATTTCTAAAATATTACTAATTATTTCTTGAAATATTAGTACGAGTTGTTATTTAATGTGTTTTTGTTAAAATCTAAATACATATCATGTATTCTAGCGGAGAAACAAAATTTACTCATCTCTTTAATACAGCACAGTAGAAAAAAGTATTCCAATAAAGAATTTGAATGACCTTACCACATTTTTCAGTCGGATTAAATGAATTTAATTCTATCCAACGAGATTGTCAGATGCGTCTCATTTTCAATATTTGACCCTTTCTCTTTCTTCTCTTGCTTGCGTGTGTTCGGTGATATATATATATATATCCTTTTCTTATAAGCAGCTTTTGGGTATGGATTTCATTTTATATTCGTAAATCTATAGATATTGTCGGTAAGAATTTTACTCCCTTCCATCAATAGGAATTTGCACTTTTTGCACCTTACGGGATGGGTATATTTTTTTTTTTTTTATATATAAAGTAGTAGTATATGAATAAATATGTGTAAATATTTATAAGTGTGCACGTAAATTAATGCTTTCTTTTTTTTAGTAGTGTGTAAATTTATGTGTGATATTCAAATAAGGAAAATGTGCAAATTCCTGTGAAACAGAGGGAATAATATTTATTTTAAATTTATTTTAAGTGATTTTCATAAATGAAATCACTATATACTTGAATTTTATTGTCCAGTCTCCTAGCGTAAATTAAGCTCATGAATTCAAACGCAATTTTAACTACAAAATTTGGATGAGTACCACGTGTATGAATCTGATTTTTAAATTATATCATTAGAAATAGTGCATGCACGCTATGCATGACGTATAGAAGAATTTATCTATTTGAATAATAAATATACAACTTTAATAGTAATGCAAATTATGCTCAAGATTGAAAGAATTTCATCACATAAACAGTGATATGTTAAATTAAAGAGGTTTGATTGACAACTTTGGAAAGTTAGTAATGATAATTAAAATCAGAGTGTGTTTGAAATTGATTTTAAATTTTGATTCTAAAAAACTAAAGAATCTATCATAGTTCTGAAAATTATGACTTTCATTAGATATTCTTTCCATTCCTACACCCTTTCAATTCTTTATAATTATATCAAATGTGCCCTAATTTATTTATACAGTTTCTTAATATTTCTCTCATTTATAAGTAAGGGTGGCAATTTCGAATACAACACGAAAACGATATGAAAATTGTGGATTAGTATTTAGGCATATCGTGTTCGTGTCTTTATCGTGTCGAAAAACATATTTTAGGGATTAGATTGAGCTAATATATTTGCTTCCACGTGTTCGATGTTCAACTTGGTAATTGTCTTTCTATAACAATGATCGCGTACACTTACATGTGTATAAACATGGGTAATCAAATTTTTGGCGATTGCTGGAGAAGCAACATTGTTAGTTAGTTTAATCCTTGTTTTGTGCTTTTCTTTGTTTTTCTTATTTGTATCATGAGTAATAATATTTTTTTTTTTTGGCAGGTGCATGATCACAACAGGAGGAGATCTACTACCCTTGAATTAAAAATTGAAGTCTTAGCAAGAAAGAATCGAGTACAAAGCCGTGAACGAAGAAAGATCCAAATGCACAATCAAAGAGAGATAGAGAGGAAGTGAACGAGGTAGTCAATCAAAGACCTCAATAAGGAGTATTAGGCTTAATTTAATTGAGAATTTAAATGCTTGATAAGGTAGTAATGACCAATATTCAATTCTTTGATGAACCTCATGATTACAATAGGATGAATTAAAGCTTGAGGCCTTGAGTAAATGTATAATTGAGCTTATCTAGAAAATACATTAACGCTTGCACTTAGGGATAGTAATTTGGTCTGCCCCGACCTGCTCCGATTTGAATCCACAAAGTATGGATCGTCTCGCCGCGCCCCACGGTCCGCAGCGGGGCGGAGCGGGTATAAATATCATTATCGCTCTGCCCCGACCTGCCCCACTCCATTTTAACACGTTTATATTATTAAAATTTGAATATATATATATATATATAGTATTTATAGAAAATACATTATTATTTATTAGTATAGATATTATAAATAAGAATAAATTAATTTAACAAATATATTTTATATCTATATATACAAATAAAACATAATATAAAATATATTATGATGTTTTAACTATAAATTTAATTGAAATCAACATATTTAAAGTTAAAGTTAAATTCGTAAAAATATTTTTAATATCATAAATTTATTTTTTTCATTAAGATCTTAAATTTATTTTAAATATGTAAGAATATATTAAATATTATAAAATTTTAATTTAGAATGGATTGATATGCCCCGCCTCATGATTCGTAACGAATCGATCCGACCTGACCCGTACATAGAGTGGAGCGGATTTGGATCTTCCAGTATCTGCCCCGACCCGCTCCATTGACATCCCTATTTGCACTCTAAAAATAGAGTTAGATTTGTATTTGTTCTCTCTCAAATTAATATGATGGATCCGTCAAATTGAAATTAAATTCTTAATTTTTTTTATCTTATTCCGTCTCTTTATAAGTCATCCATATTTGTTGGGCACGGGTATTAAGAAGTGTATAAAAATATTAATATAGTACAGGTAATGTGATGGAAAAAAGTGAAAAAGTAATTGAAATAGTGTAAAAAATATTGAAAATAATAATAAAGAAGTGAATAATATATAGTTTCAAAAAATGTAAAAATGCAAATGAGCAACATATAGTGAAACAGACGAAAATGGCAAAATGAACAACATATAGTGGGACGGACGAAAATGGCAAAATGTGAAACTTATAGTGGGACGGAGGGAGTATTAATTATGATACAATAAATATCAATAATTTCATTCATGCTACTTAAAAAATTAAAATTAAAATATATATTGATGCTATGATAATTGAATTTATAGTTCTTGCCGCTCTTATGATTTCAACAATAATCTACATTTATATAAGAAAAAAAAAAGTATAAATAGCTCTTATAAAAAAATATTGTTTAAATTTTCAACAATCCTCATTTATATTAGGTAAAAATATTATAATAACTAAGTAAAAGTTCGTGTAAACTTTTTTGTCACTAAGCAATAATGTGCTTGGTAAACTTGTAAGCATCGAAAATGTATGAAATCAAACTTATACCTTTCAAATAGGTAAATTATGGTGAAATTTTTTATTTTTTAAATTAAAATTTTAATAGAATCATACTAAACATATTATATAATTTTAATTACTATTCTTTACCTTTTAAAAGGTCTCAACCAAGCACCACTATAATTCATTACCAATAATAATATTAATTCTTAAGATAATATTACACTCTCCATCTCATTATAATTTTTCCTTATATTTGTTGTTATTTTGTTTAAGAATTCGTATTTATTTTTTAATATATGGTGGATTAAATTTTATTTTTTTATAAAGTAATGGAGAGTTATGAAAAATAATTGTTTAAAAATATTTATTTATTAAAATATGAAGTAATATTGTTTTTATTTTTAAAGAAATGAAAAACTTATTATTGGACATCTAAAAAAATAGCGAAATTTATAGTTAGACAAATGGAGTATTAGTTTTATAAGAATAATAATACAAATAATGTATGGTGCACACTAAATTCTATCTCAATTAGTCCCTTTGTCCAATTTTATATATTTTTTATTTTGGTGTCTAATAAAATTAATCTTTATTTTTTTCTAAAAAGACAATATTTCACCCTATTAATTTAACATTCACTTTATTTAACACATAGTATATCTACTATTTTTTTAATCCCATATAAAATAAAATATATTAATGAAATTAAACAAAAAGAGTGCAGTATAATTTAGGGATCCTTAAAATTGGGGAGTTGGATCACCACCTACAATAGAACAGTGTAGTTCAATCTAAACCATTGAATTCACACGTCCAATTTGAATGTTCTAGCACTACAAAAAATATGCGAATTACCGATCGCTTGGCGGTCGCTAAATCAGTTAGTCGCTATTACATTGGTCGCTAATCGGTCGCTAAATTTCGGTCGCTAAATCTTGTTTTCTTTTTTGTAGTAGTAATACACTTCGTCCGTCTGAACTTTTCTTGCATATTTTCTATTTGGAACGTCTTAATTTTTTTTTTAAATTAAAAAAATATAATCATAAAAATTAATAGAACGCATTTTTTATTTTATTATACAATTTTTTATTCACTTACTTTCTTTCTAAAAATTCATAATTTTACTCGTACGAATAAAGAATTGCGACGGAGGGACCAATTAAAAATGATGATTGCTTACTTTTGCTCCTCCATACAATAATTTACCTATATGTTGCTATTAATGTATGTATATGTAACTTTGTGTCCGTATAAAATGAAATCAAATTAGATCACTTGTGATTGTGATTTATGAAATGATAGGGTGATAATGGGTAGCTTTTGTACCAACTTTATTTTCTTGGATACTACTGTTATTCACAATACAAAAGTTAAAGTTCAAAATTATTTTTGCAAAACAACAAAAGCTGTGCCACCCACCCCCACACTTGCCATTAATTGAATCAATGCCTTAAATTTGACCTCTATAGTTGCATGCATTGATCATTTCGTATAATTTATATGTATATATGTAATCCCTCCAATCCATAAAAATAGTAATTATTATATATTTAAAAAAAATTATATGAACTAAAAAATTTATTATTAACTAGTGTTGGAATTTTAAGTTAAATTACCTATAAATTATTCATATACTATTATTTATTAAATACAAAATAAAAATGACAAAACAAAAAAAATAATTTAAACACTTTTAATTTAGAAATGGCTGTAATTTGAGGGAAAAAAACATATACAAACTATCTTTATGTGACGAATAAAATAACATTTTCCAATAAAGATATAAATTTGTTACCCTCCCCA
>JAPKLY010000139.1:759393-785894 GCA_026898435.1 Prunella vulgaris | reverse complement strand
TTTTTTTTTTTTTTTTTTTTAAGCTGAGTCTTACCAATTTAATAAAAAAATAATTTTACTTTTATTTTAGAGATTGAAAATACACCCTAACTCTATTTAATATAATTAAAGGAACAGTCACCAAGAGAGAAACTATGAGTTTTATTGCAAAAAAAAAAAAGTGCAATTTTTATAATATTTGCAATGCATTTTTTTATAAATTTTGCACATTTATCTCTCTTTTAATTTAAAAAGAAAGCGTGACCACCATTGTTTTTTTTTTCCTCTTAATTAAATAGCCATGCTAGGGAAGCGATTTCTCATTCCATGGTAGAACTAGTACTTTTATCAATTTGAATTATTATTTTTATAAATAATTTTAGGATGAAGGACTTTGGCTCCATAAATTATGGAAAAATTAATGAGCACGTGAGCTGAAAATTCGGACCTACATTTAGTGATCGGAAATACATGCAAAATAATTAATAAATGAACAAATAAAATGGGACTGCAGCTTTTGACCAAGAAAGTAGAAAAAGAAAAAGAGCCCACTTGAAAGATAGAGCGGTCATGAACATGAAAAGAAAAGCTCATAAATCAAGGGTAATTAATTTCACGAGGCCAAACCCCACATCATTCAAGAAAAAGTTTTATTTTATTTTAATTAATAGATTTTAAACATAAAAAGAAAGATCATATAAAACAAGGGAAATTTAATTAAATTCATGAGATCAAACCCATCATTCAACGAAAAATAAAATTATAAATTCGATTTTCCATATATCAAATACACCGTGCAATTGTGTATGAAAATTAATATAATCAAAGTATGATATAAATATATCAGATGCATATGAAACTCGGTGAAATTAATAATTAATAAATTGTAATGGAGCGATCATCGTGATTAATTTTAGAAAAGACCCTCCAATCCATGAACAATATATATATTGCAGCAATAGATATGCCAAAGATTGATCATCCAAACATATCAATACAAACAAAATATATGTAATTAATATCCCTCTACCTATACAACTCTACTCACAATAAAAGCTTCCAATGAGATATATATATAGCAATAGAGAAAATATATTATTAATGTAAATTACAACAAAGATGATGATCCCAAAAGCTAATTAATTAAGAAAGAGCACATAAACCTCGAACACATGACACATATATATATATATTAAAAACAAAAAAACAAAAAAATGTCTTCATCACGATCACTCCATGATAGATCCCACATAAAAAACAACTCAAGAAATTATATATTTCTTTTCACCTGTTGGAAATAGGGTTTGGTCCACTGGGAACTTCATGATCGCTTGCTTCGAACTCTCTTCCTTTCGCCTTTCGAGTACTCCGCCTCCTCCCCGCCCGGAAACCCGTTCCCGGAAGGAAGGGGGCTTCATGATGTTGTGGGAGAGGGATTTTGGATGACGAGGGTTTTGTGGAGCCCACAAGTGCAACAAAGATGAGAAGGAAGCCCACAATCACGACCAAAAGGCGGTGAAATTTGGAAGAATTGAGTTTGAGTTTTGTGGCCATGCAAATTGAAAGAGATGAAAAACCTACACCCCCCAAAATAACACAAGGGATCAATATCCATTAACCGGAGGAGAGAGAGAGAGAGAGAAAAGTGCGAGGTTGAGAGTGAAGGAAAGGGGGGAGAGGAATTATTCAGGTAAAGTGGAAAAGTGGTTTTGAAATTCCATACACATACTATGGTTGAGAGAGAGAGAGAGAGAGAGAGGAGAAAGAAAATTTAGCTTGAGATCGAAGTTTTGAAGAATATGTAGATTGTGTGAATATTTATGAAAAAAAAAAGGCTGCAAAATGAGGATATTGACTTTGGTGCCCCCATAGCCATGGCGAATTAATTTGGGTGGACAAGCTAGGTTAATACCACTTTTTTAGGAATAAGAATTAAATTAAAGGTGTCCTGTTGAAATATGTATATAAATATATTTGAGAATTTGCACGTACTATTCATTTATCATATCTTCAAAATTTGATTACCGAGTTACACTACAAAAAAATGATGAAATAAAGAGGGAATTTAGTGAGGAGGTTGGAGTTCCTCTTTAATAAATAAAATTAAAGAGGGTTTTAGCGAGGGCAAAAAAAAATTGATTTAAAGAGGGACGGGACGAGGGAAGAGAAACACTCTTTAAATAACAAGGGCAAAATAGAAATTACGAGCGCAAAACCCTCGCCGTTTCGCGAGGGATCGAACCCTCGCCATTTTGCGAGCGCAGACCCTCGCCAGGTATAAACCGGACCGAGACGAGGGCTTATCCCTCGCCGGTTTACGAGCGTTTAAGCCCTCTCCGGTTTGCGAGCGCATTCCCTCGCCAAAATTAAATCAAGACCGAGCCGAGGGTCAATCCCTCGCCAAATCCGCGAGCACTTTGCCCTCGCCACTTAGCGAGGGCTTGCCCTCGCAAAACGCCAAATATATATATATATATATATATATTATTTGTGTGTATATATGTATATTTTTATTGTGTGTATATGTATATATATGTTTTTATAAATAATTAGTTATTTATTTATGTGATTGATGGTTATTATGTTAATTATTTATTTTATTATAATTAGTAGTAATTAATTATTTAATTAGTTGTTTGATTAATTAGTTAATATTTTTATTAGTACTATTAATTGAATTATATTAATTAAATTAGTGAGTAATATTACTTAATTTATATGTAAAATTTATATGTTTGTGGTTTTATTAGTAGAAAATGATAAATCTAAATGAAACTCTGTCGAATTTTTAAAAAAAATATTAATATTTGCTTAGAATTTGTATAGGAACGAATATGATAATGCATGTAATTAAACTTTGATTGTTATTAATATGAAACAGATTGTTAATGGTTATACTTGTTATGTTTATATTTGTTAATGGTTATACTTGAATTCTAAATAATCATATATTGAGATACAAATAATATTCTCTATATACCATGTGGAGTTTGGATTAATTAGTATATTTAGATAGAATTTTGTGTGTAATAGTTTCATAATTGAAGTTTCATTATTAATATCGGGGAGGAGGAAGATAAATTGTCTAATGAGTATTTTTTTTCATATTTTTCTTATTTTTAAATTTAAATAAAATTTAAAGGTAGGGGTAGAATGAATATTTATCTATCATAATTAATATAATTATTTTACATTAATTTTTATAATTATTTTAATTAATATTTAGAAATATATAATGTATATATGATAATTTTATTAAAACTAAATATACAAGTATTACATAATTAAAATATATAATTTTAGATTAGTATAATTACATAATATAATAATAATAAAGTAAATATATAACACTTAGTTAAAATAAAAAGTAAATATATATTATATATATATATATATTTAAAATGAATTATAAAACAAGGAATACAACTTGCCCAAATGGCAAGACACATGACCATGCATAAGAGAGGTCAAGGGTTCAATCCCCCTCTCATGCGAGTCACCCCTCGCCAAATTGCCGACGGCGCCTGCCCTCGCTATTTAGCCAGTGGCGAGGTGAGGGACACGTCAGCGAGCCACATCTTAAAGAGGGCCTTGTTCCCTCTTTAAATCCCTCTCTACCCCTTCTCCCCTCTTTAAATCCCTCTTTAATTCCCTCACTATTTCTCCCTTTTTTTGTAGTGTAATTAGAGTTTGGTGATCTGCACACTAGAGCGGAAAATGAGTTATTGAGTTTGATAAACTTTGATCAAGAACAGCTGCTATCAATTGCAAGAAATCTCACAGCAAGAAAAAATTGCAGGACCAAAACTGAAAGAACAAAACCAAAATCGAAATTGCACAAGTATTTACGTGGTTCGATCGAAGTGATCTACATCCACGGATGAGGCGCTCATACTCCACTAATCAATTGGAAGAATTTATACAATTACAAGAGGAATTGAAAGAATTGAATTTTCTGAACGAAGAACCCTAATTTTCGAAGAAAATCTGATGAACTCTCAAATTGATCTCTCTCAGAACGAGAACTGCCTTGAATCTTATATCATTGGGACGGTTATTGAATTCTGAAAAAAGCCCAGTAGGTCTCTAAGTTCGAGGCTTCGTAACCGCTTGCAATTTGGTTGAAATTCTGTTGCCAAAGTGTCGTGCCCAAATCAGAAGCTTAACTAACTTGATTCTTCATAACTGCCAGTTCGGTCGAACCGACTTTACTTTCATGGCTCCGGTTCGGTCTGAAAGCATCCGGTTCTTGAGGAAGTAAGACCGGTTCTAAGATCACCAATTCCGAGGGATAATTTTCACATCACAAAGTATCACTTAGGCATTCGAATAGTATTAGAGCATTATTTAACTTTCATTCTCAATTGTTTTATATTTTCCAACAATTCTCCACCTCAAACCAAGTGAGATAGAGCACCTCATCATCCCTTTATGGCTGTCATTAAGGTACATCCCATGATTGAACCTTGATCAGATCAAGGCAGTACAATTGAACTTGGAGCTAGGAACCACCTTTGTTAAGAAATCTGCTGCATTATCATTTGTGTGTACTTTCTGCACCTTGACCAGCTTCTTGTCAACTACATCTCTTACAAAATGTAACCTCACATCAATGTGCTTAGACCTCTCATGGAAAACCTGATGTTTAGCCAAGTGTATAGTGCTTTGGTTGTCACATTGCACTGCAACCTCTTTCTGTTTGATCCCAAACTCCTTTAGCATTCCCTTAAGCCACATTGCTTCTTTGATTGCTTCTGTCATGGCTATTTATTCAGCTTCTGTTGTGGAAAGAGCAACCACAGATTGAAGAACAGCCCTCCAGCTTATAGCAGTTCCAAACAAAGTGAAGACATATCCTGTGAGTGATTTCCTAGTGTCAATGCTTCCTGCAAAATCTGCATCTACATACCCTTGAAGGGGTGCTTTACCATCTGATCTTTCAAATAGAAGTCCCAGACTTGATGTCCCCTTTAGATATCTTAGGATCCACTTGAGAGCATCCCAATGTAGCCTTCCTGGATTAGACATAAACCTACTTGCTAAACTGATAGCATGAGCAAGATCAGGTCTTGAACAAACCATAGCATACATTATACTCCCAACAGCATTTGAGTAAGGTATCTTGCTCATCAGTTCTATCTCACCACTGTCTTTAGGACTTTGTTCAGATGATAGCTTGAAGTGTTGGCCAAGTGGAGTTGTGACAGGTTTGGACTGCTGCATATTGAACCTCTTGAGAACCTTCTCATTGTATTCCTTTTGTGTGAGCAGTAGCCTGCCATTTTCCTTATGTCTGATAATCTCCATCCGTAGAATTCTCTTGGCTACTCCTAAATCTTTCATGTAAAAAACAGAACTCAGCTTGACCTTTAAGTTTTGAATCTTGCCAATACTTTTACTGGCAATCAGCATATCATCAACATACAACAATAAGTATGTTATCACTTCCTTTCCTTGCTTCTCAAAATAAACACAGTTGTCATACTTGCATCTTGAGAAACCAATAGAGATAATAAAGCTGTCAAACCTTTTGTACCACTGTCTAGGACTTTGTTTTAGTCAATACAGTGATTACTTCAATAAGCATACCTTATCTTTATGTTCTGACAGTGTGAATCCCTTTGGTTGTTGCATGTATATGGTCTCCTCCAATTCACCAAGTAAGAATGTTGTTTTAACATCAAGCTGTTGGAGCTCAAGACCTTCCTGGTTTACTTTAGCAAGTAGAATCCTAATTGAGCAGTGTTTTACTACTGGAGAGAACACTTCATTGTAGTCTATTCCCTCCTTTTGAGTGAAGCCCCTTGCAACAAGTCTTGCCTTATATCTGATCCTTTCTTTTCCCTCTGATCCAATCTCTGATTTCCTCTTGAATATCCACTTTGAACTCACAACCTTCTGATCATTTTTCCTTTTCACTAGAACCCAGGTTTTATTCTTCTCTAGTGATTATATTTCTTCAGTCATTGCTAGGATCCACTTTTCCTTGTCAGCACTGGAGATTGCTTCCTCATAGGATTGTGGATCATTGAACTCCACTTCTTCAGCTGTGATGAGAGCATAGGACACAAGATTAGCATGTCCAAATCTTGCAGGAGGATGGACTGATCTTCTTTGTCTATCTCTTGCTAAGCTATAGTTTCTGAGTTCTTGTGCCTCATTTCCTGAGTTTGAATCAGAACTTGAGTCAGTGTGATCATTTCCAGGATCTTCTTGAAGATTTTCTTACTCCTCTATAATCTGAGTAGGATCTGATGCAGTCACTTGAGTATAGGGCTCCACCTCAACTTGAGTATCCCTTCTTGCATTCAAAATTTCTTCAGTTTGATTATATCCCATAATCCTCTCATTGAATGTCACATCCCTGCTAATGATGCATTTCTTGTGACCAGTTTCTAGATACCACAGTTTATATCCCTTCGCACCCTTTGGATAGCCAATGAAGATGCATCTCAATGCCATTGGCTCCAACTTGTCTTGTCTGATGTGTGCATAAGCTAGGCAGCCAAAGACCTTCAGTTTCTTGTAATCTGATATTCTTCCATGCCATAGCTCATCTGGTGTCTTGAAGTTAATAGCAGAAGAAGGTGATTTTTTTATCAGGTAACAAGCAGTAGAGACAGTTTCACCCCATAAAACTTTTGGTAGCCTTGCATCAGAGAGCATACACCTGACCTTTTCTAGTATGGTCCTGTTCATTCTTTCTGCCAAACCATTTTGTTGAGGGTTTGCAGGGACAGTTCTATGCCTGGTAATTCCCTTCTCTTTGCAAAAATTCTGAAAATCCTCAGAGACATACTCTAAACCATTGTCAGTTCTGAGGTTTTTAACAAACCTTCCTTTCTTGTTACCTTGCTCAGTGTACCAATCTTTAAACTTTCCAAGAACTTCACTCTTATGTTTTAAGATGTACACCCACACCTTCCTACTATAATCATCAATGAAGGTTATGAAATACCTACCTCCACTGTGGGTTTCAGTCCTTGATGGCCCCCAAATGTCTGAATGTATGTAATCAAGAGGTGATTCAGTGTGATGTTTTCCCTTAGGAAAGGGATTCTTCTTTGACTTTCCAAGAATGCAGTGTTCACAGAAGTCCACCTTGGTTGTCTTCTGATCTCCAAACACATTTTGTCTTGCGAGTTCACTGAGTCCCTTTTCACCTATATGCCCCAGTCTTTTGTGCCATAGAACTGTATCAGCAGTGCTCGTTGCTACATTTGATGAGCCAGTCACTGAGCTTCCCATTAATATGTAAAGACCATTTGATTTCTTACCCTTCATCATTACCTTATTCTCTTTGGTGATGTGAATGAAACCATCTCTGGTGTTAAACTCATATCCTAGTAGATTCAAGGGTGCCTAATGAAATGAGATTTCTCTTGAGATCATGAACAAATCTTACATTTGAAAGTATCTTCTCAGCTCCATCATGTAATCTGAGCTTAATTGAACCAATACCCTTAACCCTGCAGATTTTATCATTTCCTAGAAGAACAGATCCTCCATCTATCTTTTTCATCTCTCTGAACATGGACTCACTTGGGCACAAGTGAAAGGAACACCCTGAATCCAAAACCCACTCATCACTTAGCCTTGAATTTGTCACTGTGAGGACCTCAGCACTATCATAACCCTCATCATTTGCAATGGCCACATCTCCCTTCTGGTTTTCTTCTTGCTTCTTGATTTTATCAGGGCAGTTCTTCTTGATGTGGCCAACCTTATGGCATCCAAAACACTTCCTTTTCTCCACATATTCACTTGACTTAGTTTTTCCCTTCTGATTCTTCTTCTTCTTGCTGCTGAACTATTTCTTTCCCTTCTTGAAGTTTGCACTCAAACCTTCAGCCTGAAGAGGGGCTTTCTTGTCTTCTTGCAGCTGAAGAAACTTGGTCTTGAGTGCAGATTGTATATCATCAGGAGATAGCTTATCTTGTCTTCCAAACAATAAAGCATCCTTGAAATTTTCCAGAGACTTGGGCAGTGAGTTAAGCAGCATTAAAGCCTTGTCATCATCCTCAATCTTGACATCTAGATCTTCAAGGTCATCAACCAATTTGTTGAATTCCTCTAATTAATCAGTCAGATTCTTGTCCTCTGTCATTTTATAGGCCAGCAACCTCTGCTTCACATAAAGCCTATTGGTGACAGATTTGGCTTGATTGACAGTTTCCAACTTGTTCCAAATATCTAGAGCAGTCTTCTCTTTACATACCTCTCTTAATGGCTTGTCTCCTAAGCACAAGATAATCGTGCTGTGTGCTTTGTCCAGTATATCTTGTTTCTTGATTGGATCCAGTGTTGATGAACCAGCAGGCCACTCACTTGGAGGCTTCAGTGCATTTCCCAAACCATGATGTGTAAGCAAGGCCCTCATCTTGATCTTCCAAAGTCCAAAATCATTTGCTCCTGTAAACTTCTCGAAATCCAGCTTAGTTGATGCCATTTCAAGAGTTGAATCGGTGGATTCCCACAGACGGTGCCAATTGATAAACTTTGATCAAGAACAGCTGCTATCAATGGCAAGAAATCTCACAGCAAGAAAAGATTGCAGGACCAAAACTGAAAGAACAAAACCAAAATTGAAATTGCACAAGTATTTACGTGGTTCGATCGAAGTGATCTACTTCCACGGATGAGGCACTAATACTCCACTAATCAATTGAAAGAATTTATACAATTACAAGAGGAATTGAAAGAATCAAATTTTCTGAAATGAAGAACCCTAATTTTCGAAGAAAATCTGATGAACTCTCAAATTGATCTCTCTCAGAATGAGAACTGCCTTGAATCTTATATCATTTGGACGATTATTGAATTCCGAACAAAGCCCAGTAGTTCTCTAAGTTCGATGCTTCGTAACCGCTTGCAATTTGGTTAAAATTCTGTTGCCAAAGTGTAGCTCCCAAATCAGAAGCTTAACTAACTTGATTCTTCATAACTGCCGGTTCGGTCGAACCGACTTTACTTTCATGGCTCCGGTTCGATCTGAAAGCATCCGGTTCTTGAGGAAGTAAGACCGGTTCTAAGATCACCAATTCCGAGGGATAATTTTCACATCACAAAGTATCACTTAGGCATTCGAATAGTATCAGAGCATTATTTAACTTTCATTCTCAATTTTTTTGTATTTTCCAACAGAGTTAATGGAGTTGAGTTCGAAAGAATTTTAATCGAGCTAAAATTGAAGTTGGGTTTGAATAGTTTGATAGTTTTTCATTTATCTTCTTTTACATATTGGATTCGAGCTGCAAGAGCGAGCTTTAGATTGTATCGAATATAAATTTTATGTTTAAACTTGTTTGATATCTATACTTGATTGAGTCAACGAGTTTCTACCATTTAATCTCGAATCAAATGTCAAATACTTGATTTCATTTTCATTCTTGTTATACACTTATAGGTTCTATGTGGGTAAAATGCAGTTTTAGTCCACAAGTCAGTGAACTTCACGATTTTAGTCCCAATAGTCTTCATTTTAGTTCTGTTCATAATTTTTTATGCCGCTGTTACAGAAACCGTTAAATCTACTAGCAATTTTGGTCCTAAACTTTACAATTTCAATTTTTGCATATCTTTTAAAAAATTTGTGAAAAAAGAAAAATGAGAATATTGCAACAAAAAAGAGTAAAATTTTATATCTTCGCTCCATTGTGTTTCGATATCTGAACTGATCCGTTTATAATCGAAAATCTACTCCAGTTCGTATTGATATATTATTATCGTACGGTACCAAAATTCAGTACACACATATAAACTCAAATTTAAAGATAATCCACTTCTGGTATCAACATGAGTAATTTTAAATATTCATTTTGATTTGTACATACCCTGGGTAAGGGTGGAGAAAATACTGAAAAAATGGTATAGCGCACTTACCATAGCAAAAAATACTGGATTTATCAAAAATTTTGATATTCCATAATTTTTAGTATGTTATGATATCAAATTGAAATTTTGGTACAATATCGGTATTAATATTTAGAAAATTTTGGTATATATTTGTGTACCAAAATATTTTTGGTATTCAGTATATACCAACTTATATCGAAAATATTTTGATATGATGGTATTACCGTATCGATAATTCAATATTAAATTTAACATTTAATTTGTATTTATATTAAATAATTAATTAAAATTCTAATTCAGTTATTTCGACATGGATCGATATAGATCGGTATTATCGATATACCGATACGATCGGTATTTTTGTAAGGACCGATAGTTTGATAAGAATTAATATATACCAAAATATCTATACAGTACAACATATCAAAAGTTCGGTACGATAATGTGGTATACTTTTTTGTTACGATATAGGTTTGAATATCAAGATTTTTGATACGATAATGTATGATCAGTACGATACCATATGCCACCCCTAACCATGAAGACCCTACAATCAACAATAAAATTATCCAGTTGATAACCTGAAGTGGAAAGTGAACTTGAAATGGAAAGTGATGCCAGATTAAATCTAAGTTTTATGGGGTTGCACTAAATTAAAAAGTCTTCATATTTCAATTAAAGATAAATAAAAATATAAAATTTTGAATGAATTTTTTATATTTTAAAAATATCTTTTTGATTTTGTTAAGCTTTAGTCTTTTTATATTTGAAGATTTTATTTTAATTTATTTAATATTTTTAATATAAGTAATTTTCTTTTTCAATTTTCTTTTAAATTGAATTTTTAAATTTATTTATTTTACTTCATATTTTTTCATATTTTATTTGGGTTTAAATGATTTAATTAAATTAACTTAATACTCTTTTAGTTTTTTTCTAAAATTTATATCTTTTTATTGAATTTTTAAATTTTAACTTATATTTCAAAGTAAATTAATTTTTATGGGATCAAAATCGTGAGATCCATGACTTGTGGGACCAAAATCGTGAGATTCCATGAATTGTGGGATCAAATTCCTTTTTTCTCCTCTAAATTTTGGTCTAACTATAGAAAATGAATATTCCATTCAAATTTAACGGTCAGTTATGAAATTGGGACTAAAACTGCATGAAATTTTACCAACGGGACAAAAATAAAGAGTATTGGGACCAAAAGCTTAGATCTCGTGACCTGTGGGACCAAACTTGCACTTGACTCGGTTCTATGAGAACCAACAAAAATATTATCGGAATTGCAAGCATATGGCTTAAGATGATGTTGAAATGCCTTGAATCCTATGTTGACTGCAATGAATGAGTGATTTAGTTTTTTAGATACTTTTACTTAGAGGCTAAATGATTTAGTTTTTTAGACACTTTTACTTAGAGGCTAAATTGTTGTCTTGTTTGAGCGTCCAATTTTATGCATAAATATCATTATTATTTGACCTAGAGTTATTCTATATCTTATATGTGATCATTATGTACTCTGTAATCATTCTGACATGCATAATAATACGAGTTCCGCTCATCTACTCGTGGACATAGCTAACATAATATTAGTGAGCTATATTATTTCATGATCATGCTTTTTACATTTATGTTTCTTCATTGATCCTATTTTAAGAACTGGTATCTAGAATACGTTTAGAGTTTTAGAAATCTGGTGAGAAAGATGTTTGGGGTGAATGTGAAAATCAAGAAATTCATAGAGAGGAACAAAACAGATCAAGATGTAAGCCTTGTTGAGATAAAAAAATATGGGTTGATTGCCAATTTTTGTGCACATGCAAGTGTACATGATCGTTGTTATAATAAGGCAATTATCAAGTTGAATATCGAACACGTGGAAGTACTCTAGATTCATGCCACTATTGAACTCACAGTAAGTCAAGCTTGAAACTGTTCTCCCATTTGTGGTTATTATCATCATGAGGAACACCCCGACCCGCTAAAGGAACGAATGAGTTATCGATCATCACTTTAATATCTGCAGTTTGGACCATGGGGTATTGGGGTGATGGCTATTGAGGAAGAGCGTCATGAGGAAGCTGTAAGCAATTAAAATTAATTGCCGAAATAAAAAAATAACATGTAGAGATTACTTGTTAAAATAATTTATTATTGAGAATTTGGATATATTTAATTCCTAAATAATAAATTCAATTGGACTTTAAAAGTCTAATAAATCAAAGTGGGCCTCAAAAGCCTAATAAATTCAATTGGGCCTCTTGTTAGTGAAATCTCCGCAACGGAAGCGTTTATGTGGCTAACGACTGCGATTTCACTAACAACCCTTCGAAATCAGATTATTGAAACTGCAAGGTGTTTGATCGCATGAAGATTTCGGCAGAGCTTCGCTGTGCCTCAGGAAACTTGTATTATTATGAAAATGGTGGCCTATTTATAGGCAAATACATAAGCAGGTGGTGGCACACGCTTTGCCACACTTATTCTGAAGCTTACACGTGTCCCTAACCGCCTAAACAAGATAATTACACAAGAAAATTGGCTGAAAATGATGAAAATAGGGTCTTGGTAATCTCCCCCAAAACAGGCGAGCAGCACTTCATTCTGGCGACCAGCTTTCTGGGCCAGCAGGCTGCTCGCTCATTATGAGAATTACAAGACCTGCTCGCCTATTCTAGACAAATAGGCGAGCAGGTGAGCCTAATTGATGGTTTGGCGAGCAGGTGAACTGCTCGCCTGTTCCTCTTTTGTATTGCTGCTCGACCATTTCTTACATGTTTGATGATTCTTCCTTTCTTGCATTGATCTTCTTTAACCTTGCCCATAATCATCATGTTTGATTAGTTGTTTTGGGACACATCATCCGGTATTTCACTGATTACTTCCTTAATCATCTGGATTAGATTATTGCATCAACAGTTGCCCCCTAGCTTGATGTTTCTTTGAATCTTCAAGAGAAAAACAATCATCGAGCTATTTGGGTTATTCCTGAAGTTTCATCGTAGTATGGAAGTAATCAAGGACTCTTCGCAGCCTGTAAATATTTGGAATATGGATATAGTGTGAAAACCCCCGTGGCCTCGTTAAAAACCTAGCCGTAAACCACCCTTGTGGAGAAACCGGTCGTAGGAAAAAAGAGATACCAGGGTGTATCCTCATATATCCATGTCCAAATGATGTAAAACACTAAAAATTGGATTAGTGTATACTCGTACTGTCAAGATTGACAATCATCGGCTTGGATTGATGTAGGTGAATATGGGCGAGCAGCTCACTAGGCGAGCAGGTGAGCTGCTCGCCTGAAGGTGGCGACCAGCAGGTACGGCGAGCATGTGAGCTGCTCGCCTGTTTTGGCGAGATTTCAGGCACAAAATACGAAACTTCACCCCTTATTTCGCGCGCCACTTTTCAGATTTTCAAATAATTGTGATTTGGTCCCTTATTAATTACAAATAAGGGCTTCCTTCTTTTTTATAAATACCCAAATCAAAACTCTCTTCCACTCTTTCGTTTTCTCCGATCTTCCAGCGAATTCCGGCAAGTTGGTTCCTGAAAATTCGTTCGTCTTCAGCGTTGCCCAAAGAAAGGTAATATATTTGTTAGTAGTTCTTTTTCATTTTTCTTGTTCTTCTGGTCCTTTGATCAAGTTGAGGATTGAGTCGTGAATCTTCACTCGTGCCGCCGAAAATCAGCGGACTTTGATACTGCTCCTCACTGAGAGTTTGGGGTTTTGGATTTGGTGTTAGTGGTTTTTATTCCGCCCATTGTGTTTCTGATTGACCGGATATTTGAGTTTGGTATTTTGATTTTTCTGATTTCGGATCTTCTTCGTCGGAAAAAATGGAGTTGTCGCCATCGTCGCCGTCGCCTGGCGATCCTCCATCGCGTAATCCGGAGAAACGCCCTATAGTTGAATCCCCAATCCAAGATTTATGGGATTACTCAAATTTGATGAGAACCAGGGGTTCGGGGAGTCTCGTAATCAGATCAGAGTCTAGGGAGCGAGATTTGGCGGTGCAAGAACGAAGGCGAATAGCCGCACTCGGAGGAGAACGAGCTGCTCGCCAGGATTTTGAAACTCGAGGAGCTGCTAGCCCACCGGGGCGAGTAGGTGCTGTTGCTCACCAGGAAACTTTAACAGCTGCTCGCCGGGATGCTCCTACTGCTGCTCGCCTGGTTGCATAAGGAGCTGCTCGCCCGGAGAGGCGAACAGGTGCAGCTGCTCGCCTTGATTCTACTACTGCTATTCGCCTGCTTTCTGACTCAGCTACTCGCCTGGTTTCTGAAGGAGCTGCTCGCCAATCTGGGCGAGCAGGTGGAGCTGTTCGCCTGGTTAAGTAAAGGGCTGCCCCCAGGCGAGCAGGTGCAGCTGGCCGCTCCCAACCTTTGGATAGGGATCTGCAAGCGGCTCATCGTGCACAGACTGCTCAAAGTAGACGATCGGTTTCTCCTCCACCTGCTAGGAGAAGACTATTGATAACTGATGAAGAGACTGAGGATGAAGCCGATCCGGATGTTCGTTCGGCAATTCATGACGTCTTCGGGACTAGTACCGAGTCTCTCGATACTGAGGTAGTTCGTGAGATTCCCGAGGCTCGAGATCAGTCTGGTGTGGTTCCGGAAGCGATTAACCCTGACGAGTAGGATGTCGGTTCTGACCTTGGAGAAGATTTCGAGCGAGATCCCAGGCCGAGCCAACAGGAGATCTGGGACGACTTGGTCAGAATCTACCAACCTCCTGAGCAGTTACGTGAACAAACGATTCCAGAGGGGGTTGCGCAGGAGATGAGTTGGGTGGTATATCTGGATCGGTATCGGGATCATTTCATTCGACCTCAAATTCCTCCTGTTCCATATGAGAAAACAATATACACTGCCACCACACGTCGAAGTCTGTTGACAGAAGATGATCTGACGGCTCTCCGGGATGAGTACAAGATCCCACTTGACATACACATGTACGTTCCTCGTGACTGCGAACGTGCTGATCGGCCACCACGGGGGTGTACCGCATTAAACATTGATATCCTCGAGGCCGGATTTCCGCTTCTGCTGTATCCGGTGATTGGACAATTCCTGGTGGATATCAATCTAGCAATTACCCAGATTACACCGAATGGATGGAATAATTTGTTAGGTTTTTTGACTGCGATGGGATTGGAGGGATATCCCAATCGTTTGACGGCCCCTGAGATTCATTATGCCATGATGATCTCGATCAGTGACGATGGATATGGATATTATTATATGAAAGCCCGGGCAGGAATGAAGATTGTAGAATCGCTTCCGAACAAAGTGAAACGATGGAAGGATCAGTTCTTTTTTATCGGCGGGGACTGGCGTGCCTCTACATCTTATACTGGCTCCTGAGAGAGAATTAGGACTCCGGAAGAATATGGAGAATTGAGACGTAAGTGTCATTCTCTATGTGTCTTTCATTCCAGAATTCACTAATGTAAACTTTGCTTTTTTGCAGGTCCGAGGCTTCCGAGGTGGGATCCGAAGAAAGTTCCTAATTTTTTCCTCTACGCGCTTTCCAACGCTGCTTACAGTCGTGCGCCGTATCGGACAGTAAAGCATTTGTCGAGTGATCACTGTAGGCGAGTTGCCAGCTTGATCACCAGTCCGCATCATCTCGAAGCCCAAGCTCCACTTTCGGCAGGTGCATATCATCTGCTTGTTCGTATTCCCTTGATCCATTCATTGTTCTAATAGCACGTTGTTGTGACAGATCAAGGGGTTACCGTCGCAATTCCCCTGGAGTTTCATGCTTTTTATCGGCGAGTTCGAGATCTCGATTCTGGATTAAATAGACGCGCGATGGATCCCCCAGCTGCATTGCTCAGATTACGGAGGAAAATGGGAACCAAGCCTCCAGTGCAACGGATGGTGCCGCCACCTCCTGTTGCTCCTGCTGCTGATCCACCAGCTCGGAAGAGTCCACCACCAAAAAAGTCCTCCAAGCAGCCACGGAAAGGGGGCAGTTCATCTGCTGGCCATGAGGAGGATGCCGACCTGCAGAAAAAGAAAAGCAAGACTGCTGCCACTACTGGGTTCAGTCGTCCTCCCCCCGATCCTCGACCTCGTGGTCCATCTCCACCTTCTCCTCGTGAACCAGGTTTTCGCCGAGGCGACTCCTATCTCGGGTGGGATCGTGATGTTCGAGACTTGTAAGTCCTTGCTTGCTCCCGCTACTTTGCATTTGAATTATAATTTTGCTCATGTGACCGTTATTCCTTCCAGTTATCATCCAGGCGATCATCCTTTCCGCTGCGATGCACTTCATCAAGCTGCTTGCTCTAAGGTGCCAGGGTATACAGGAGATATTCCTGATCAGGATGTTCAAAGGGCCACCGAGTTCGTTGCTCAGTCTTGGAGCAAAATAAGCGACCATACGATTCGTCAGCAAGATGTGAGTGAAAACCTGCTCTTGGGCGGGATGCTTGCTAGCTCTATGGCCATCACAATCCAGCGGTCCTGGATCAGGTACTTGACCTCAAGAGATCGAACCGCAAAGCTGAAGATGAGTGCAAAGAGAAGGAGAAAGCTTTGAAGGCAAAGGATGATCAATTGGCCCGAGCAGAACTCAAGATCCAGAGTACTTTAGAGTCAGAGAACAATGCTCTCCAGAACGTTAAGAAGCTCCAGTATAGCAACCAGAACCTCGATGAGCAATTGACTGCAGCTACTGAAGGCATTGCTCGTCTCAAGGCTGAGAATGCTGACGCGAACCAGAAGTATCATGATGCTCTGGATCAGGTCTTGGGGCTGGAACAAGAGAAGGCTGCACTTCAGAACACGATGGAGTGCATGTATCCCGAAGAGGAATTTTTGGAGCAGACGGGTGAAGCAGCTAACTTCGGATATGTCTGTGCATATTCCGAAAGTATTCGAGCAATCCGTAAGGTTGAGAAAGAGGGGTCGGAGATGTCCGGGATGATGATGAAGAAATTATCTGACTTCCTCCGTGCCAATCCACGGGCCAAGTCGCAGCCCGTTCCCCTAGCTGATTTAGTGGAGTCGGGACTTGATTTGGGGTCCTGTGAGAAGGGTATACCATCGTTCAGCCTCAACTGCGATCACAACCGGCTCCTGATGCACCCTCAACTGCTGCAGTCACCGAGACCTCTTCTGCTGCCCAGGAAACTGCTGATGTTGCTGAAGCCTCTCCCGAAGAAGGTCGTCAGGAGAGAGAGAATGAGATCGCCATGTCTTACATCCAGACTCCTCCTGGTGATGACACGTCGGCTCCCGTGGTTCTACCATCTGCCACTGATGCTTCTGCCCCCACTACCGATTAGGATTACCGACTAGGATCATTATTTTGTTTGCCTGATGTCTTATCTGATTTAGACATCAGTTTGCTTTTTGCACTTTTGCTTCTTGTTGCATCTTTACTTTCCGTTTTTCCATTTCAGAATGTTGCTCAAACTTTCTATCTTTTGCTGTACTTCTTTTTTTGCTTTAATGAAGGATGTTTCTCGAATGTACCCATTTGTTTTAGTGAACTCTTATGAAATGCTATTTTTGTCTACTGTTATATATCGCCTTTCGCGTCTGTTGGGTCTTTAATTCATTTCGCTTCGCCTCTCTCTGGGTACGAGACGAATATGACACTCGCGCGGAAATGGGTCATCAGGAAGCGTTCACTTCGTCCTCGGGAGCGTATCTGTGTCCCTCAGGTGGAAATGAAGCGCTGTCCCGGTATTACCAGGTGCACCCACTCTGCTATCCTCCGGATTGTGCGTGACATCCTTCGGAGGGCCTCGGGTGCACACTCAAGTCCCTCTGTGGGTGGTCTCTCGGGGTTCTCACGCTCGGTTCTTATTCGGGAGTGATTAGGCATTTTACCGCCATTACCCAAAGAAGAGCGTTTGTATGCTTGTGCTCTCTCTAGTGCTGGATGTACAGGCATCGTACAATGCCATTTTGTCTCTGCACAAAGAGCCTGCTCGACCAGCAGAGCCGGGGCTCTAACTGGAGCGCATTTTGACCCTCTTTAGCCACTTATGAGTTAGGCAATTTCAGTTAGACTGCGAACTCCTCAACAAAAGCCCGTCTATAACATTTATAATCTGTTCTGAAACAAAATGTACATTTACATCTTCTATTGATAAAATTTCTTCAAGTGAGCAGCATTCCACGTGTACGAAGATGGTATCCCGTCCATGTTTTCCAACTCGCAAGTCCCGTTCGACCAACTTCGTGAAACACGAAATGGTCCTTCCCAGCTTGATCCAAAAGTTCCAGATGGAGTAGATAGAATCTTTCGCAAGACCAGATCTCCTTCTTGGAAGCTTCTGACCTTGACTCGCGAATTGTAATACCGGGTAGCGCATTGTTTGTACACTGCATTGCGCACTTCTGCCGCCGTCCGCTTCTCTTCCAGGAAATCTTTTTCGATTGCAACGGCTTCATCATTCTCTTTCTCATTGTACATACGAACCCACCATGTTGGATTCTGTAGTTCTACTGGTACCATCGCTTCGACGCCATACGCCATTGCGAACGGAGTTTCGCCTGTGCTTGTCCTGAATGACGTACAGTATGACCACAACACTTCCTGGAGTTCTTCTGACCAGCTTCCTTTTTTCTCTGTCAGGCGAAGTTTCAATGTCCGCTTGATGATTTTGTTGATAGCTTGGACCTGGCCGTTGGACTGTGGGTGATATGGGGTCGAGTAATACTTCTTGATTCCCCAAGTATTACAGAACTCTCGGATTTTCTTCCCGTAAAATTGTGGCCCATTATCAGTTACAATTGATCGTGGTAAACCGAATCTGCAAATCAGGTTTTTCCAGATAAAGTTGATCATTTTTTCCTGAGTGACTGTCACCAGCGATTCGGCTTCGGCCCACTTGGTGAAGTAATCCACGGCAACCACTGTGAACTTTACGCTTCCTTTCCCAGGTGGGAATGGTCCGATGATGTCGATACCCCACTTGGCGAATGGCCAAGGACCGTAGACAGCTTTCATCTCTTGTGGAGGAATATGAATGTTGGGGGCGAACATTTGGCATTTGCGACATTTCTTCGCAAGTGAAATGGCATCTTCCTTCAGAGTAGGCCAGTAATATCCTTACCTCATAGTTTTGCCCGCCAGTGCTCGTCCTGCAACATGACTTTCGCATATTCCCTCATGGATTTCATCGAGGATTTCCCATCCCTGCTTCCGCGAAACGCATTTGAGTAGGGGTGAAGAAAATCCTCTCTTATACAAATGTCCGTCGATCAATACGTAACGTGCTGCTTGCTTGACCAGGCGAACCGTGCCCAAGGATCTTCGGGCCATTCTCCTGTTGTCAGATACTTCCTCAGATTTTTCCTCCAGTCGTCATCTTCCTCCTCAATCTCCTGCCCCCCATTCAACGTTTGATTTAACTGATAATCAAAGGTTGAAGGATTATTGAGTCTGGTGATGACGACTTCTGTTATCTCTGTTGCCCCCTGGCTGGATGCTAATCGGGCTAAGGTATCCGCTTGAGTGTTCTCGAGTCGGGGTATCTGTTCAATGTATGCTTGCTGAAACATTGATATTAGATGAGCCACTATCTTCTGGTATAAAATTATGTGTTCGTCTTTGGCTTCGAATTCTCCTCGAACTTGAGAAATTATGAGTTGTGAATCCCCAAAAATCTGTACTCTCTTAACTCCGATAGCCAATGCAAGTCTGAGTCCGGCAATCAACGCTTCGTACTCAGCTTCATTGTTGGTTGCCAGGAAAGCAAACTTATTGCTGACGTGAACAATTGTTGGTCAGGGCTTATTAACACCACACCTGCCCCCGACGCCAAGTTGGTAGACGAACCGTCTACGTACAGGTGCCACGGATGTTCAAGATCTCTCGTCAGTTCCGATGGATAGGTCAGCTCTACAATGAAATCAGCCAGAGCTTGTCCCTTTATCATCGTTCTTGTTGCGTATGTGATGCTAAATTGGCTAATTTCCAATGACCATTTTAGTAACCTTCCCGCCGTATCAGGGCGATGTAGAATCTGTCGTAGTGGGAATGTCGTGAGTACTTCTACCTGGTGATCGTAGAAGTATGGTCGCAACTTGCGTGTGCTCATGACTAGTGCATATGCCAGTTTCTCCGTCAGAGAATACCAGACTTCGGCTTCATGCAGAGCCTGACTGACGTAGTAGATCGGGGAATGACACTTGTCTTCGGCGCGCACTAGCACCGAACTTGTTGCTACCTCCGATGCCGCGAGGTAGAGGTAGAGCTTTTCACCTGGAATTGGTTTAGATAAAATTTACGTAATGCCAAGATACTCTTAGATTTCTTCAAACGCTCTCTGGCAATCTCTTGTCCACACAAAATTATTCTTCTTCTTCTTCATAGCTTCAAAGAATGGTCGACATTTATCTCCAGAACGCGAGATAAAACGATTCAACTTTGCCAAACACCCTGTGAGACGTTGAACCTTTCGAAATGAATCAGGAGCTTTCATATCAATTATGGCTTGAACTTAGGTTGGATTTACTTCGATTCCTCGCTGACTGACCTGATGTCCCAGGAACTTTCCCTAATGAATTCTGAAACTGCTTTTCTTTGGGTTAAGCTTCATATTGTAAGCGCGGAGTATTTGGAATGTTTGTGAAAGGTGTTCAAGATGGTCTTCCTTGTGCAAGCTCTTTACGATAATATCGTCCACGTAGACTTCAATTGAGCGGCCGATATGTTCGTCAAACATCTTGTTCACCAATCGTTGATAGGTGGCTCCAGCGTTGATCAAGCCAAATGGCATCCTATCCCAACAATAAAGGTTCTTGTTGGTATAGAATGTTGTATGCTCCTGATCGTCATGATGTAGCGCAATCTGGTGATATCCCCCAAATGCATCCATGAAAGTCATAAGTTCGTGCCCTGGTGTGCTATCAACCAGATGATCAATGTGATGGAGTGGAAAGTTGTCCTTTGGGCAGGCATCATTCAGATCAGTAAAGTCGATACAGAGTCTCCATGTGCCATTGGGTTTACGAACAAGGACGGGGTTCGCAACCCATTGTGGGCACAAGGCTTCGTGTATTAACTTGTCGTCCAGTATCTTCTTGACCTCCGTTGTCAACGCCTCATACTTGTCAGGTCCAAATTTTCTTCTTTTTTGGCCAATCGGTCGGCGTGCTGGATTAATATTAAGTCGATGACAGGCATGTTCCATAGGAATACCTGTCATATCTGAATGAGACCATGCGAAAACGTCCAGGTTATTCTTCAAGAAAGTTATCATTCTTGTTTTGTATGGCTCCTGTAGTTCAGATCCGATGAAGAGTTCTAGATCTTCTTTATCTGGATAAGCTTGGATAGATGTTAACTCTTCCATCGGTGTGGCACGTTTTCGCTTCTCTTTCCACCTCGGATCCAGTATGGGTCCGTCCACATTTAGTTCATCTTCAATCTCCATCGGTTCACTTTCAAGTCTAGGTTCAAAATCTTGACTGAGTAGGCATTCATCTGAGTGTAAGCCCTCGAAATGCCTTTCAGTCTCTGATTCCCCTAAGACTTGCGTAGTTGGATCTTGTGCATTTTCTGGTATGAGTCTAGGTTCGGCATCTCGGTGGAGTAGGCGTTCATCTGGGCGTTCGCCCTCGAAATGCCTTTCCGCCTCCGATTCCCCTAGGACTTATACCATAGGAATTAGAGCACTCTCTTATACGTGAACTAGGTCATCGACCTCCATTGGTTCTGCTCCCGCTTGGGAAGCGTTCAATATCTCTGGTTCCAGTTCAGTGTTTGGGGGAGGACTCTCGATTATGTGTATATAAGTGACTGATGGCGCGTTCTGAAGTAGACATTCTCGGGCTTTCTTCTGATCACCCTTTATTGTGCCAGCTCCGTTTGGTGTTGGGAATTTTATACAGTAGTAGTAAGTCAAACAGGCAGCTTTAAATTCATGTAAAAAGGGTCGACGAAGGAACCCATTATAGGAGGATGACTGGTCTACGACGAGAAAGTCTACCTGTCTCGTCATCCTCCTATTGGGGTCGTCGACTGATACAAGTTCAACAGATAAACGAATAGTGCCTAGGAGAATAGTAACTGCATCCCCGAATCCTATAATTCTGTGATTACAAGACTCAATATAGGATTCATAGTCCCCTATCTGGTCTAAAGTAGTTTATAATAGAATGTTCGTATATGCTCCAGTATCGACCAGCAACCTGTGAACTCGTGCATTCATGATGTTTGCGCTAATGACCAGGGAATTATTATGTGGGGTCATGATTCCCTCCAAGTCCTTCTGTGAAAAAGTCAGCTCTGCAGTGGGCTTGGTAGAGGGTCCTGCCTCGGTCTCCCTGATCTGGTCGATAGCGCGGAATTTTGCCTTCTTCTGCCTCTTCGACGGAGGTGGCCTTCCATCTGTACAGCCTCCGGCTCGGCCAACCTCAGGATCTAAAACGTAAACATCCCGTACTGGACCTGGCGGGGGAAGTAGGGCTTGCTGTTCCTACCGGCATCTTGGTCCGGCTCCTTCTTCATTCTCGTTCTGGTTCTCATTGTCTTCTCCATCTGCCCTTCGATCGGGCACACGTGGTTTCTTTCCAGGGGCTCGCTTCACAAATTCTGACAACTTGCCTTCTTCGTAAAATCTCCACAACTTTCCAGAGATCTTGACACTCGCTTGTGAGATGTCCTATCGCTTGATGATAGGCGCAGTACTTGTTCCTGTTCGTCCTCCACGGATCTACCTTGAGCTTTCTTGCCGGCGGCAACTGTCCAGTTCCCTTGACCGCGTTGAAGAGTTGGTCAATGGACACAGTCATCACCTGGTTTAGTCTTTCTGCCAACTCGGTTCCCTCGAATGACTTCAAGTTTTTGGGGGTTCGATATCTTCCCTCACTTGCCTTGACCGGGGCCATCGTCTTCTGTGCTTCCTTAACCTCTCCCATGGATTTCTTCAGGGCTTCTTGCATGGCCACATATATCCCGGCCTTGCTCCGAAACTCCGCGTAAGTCGTCTGGCATGCTAGCTGCATCTCTTTCCATAAATCTGATCCTTTCTTCAATCCCGCCATTGCGGTAATCACCTTGGTATCTTCGCTGACTGGCTCTCCCTCTAGAAAAATCTTGTCGAACCGTTCGAGGAATTGTTGATCAGATTCCTCCGGTTCCTGGGCAAGATTTGCCAGTCGATGCTTCTGGGTGAAACAAGATGCTGCTCCAGAAAAATGCAATAAAAACTCTCGGTTTAACTGCATGAAAGAAGTGATCGATGCAGGTGGCATCGCGGTGAACCATCGGTGTGCATGATCTCCAAGTGTAAGAGGAAAGTTCCTACACTGGGTCGCATCAGACGCTCCCATAGAAATCATGTAATCTGTAAACTTGGACACGTGCACCTTTGGATCTGACGTTCCTCCATACAGATTGGAAGCCGGGAACTGAATCTTCGGCTGAACAGGCACCGAAAGTATTGCTGCTGACAGGGGTGAAACTGGGATCTGTATCGCCGGGTTGCTTTCTGGGCGTATTGAGACTTTGGCCTGAAGGTCTTCGATGGCCTTCTTCATTTATAGTAAGATTTCATCCGAGGCTTCCGCACCTCGATGGGGTACCCGTTCCTCTCACACTTGGCGAGGGGAGCCGGACATCCGGTCACTCTGGTGCGATCTCGCCGGAATCATACTCGCCTTGCATACGCCTTCAGGGCCAAGCCTTTCTGCGCCGGCCAGCGTAGTCTTTCTCGGATCGTATACTGTCTTCCCTGATCTGGATCAGGCATTCTACTGGGTGTTCCTCGATCTACCTTTGGTGCTCCATCAGGTCTCCTCTGGTCTGCTTCTGGGACTCTACTAGGGGGAAGATAGGTCGTCACGGGTGGGTCCTGTGACCTGTATTCCCATCGTTCAACATGCTACTTTGCGGAGTTCCCTGACTTGACTCGTCCACTACACTCCGCGCTCTTCCTCTTTGAGGGCCCAAACGGTCTGCTCCTTGTGGGCCCAGGTGATCCTCCATTCTTGGCCCAAACGGTCGGTCACCTTCTGCTTCCCACGCTCCTCACGTCTTCTTCTTTGTTCACTGTCAGCCTCGGTCTCTGGTGGACATTGATCGACCCATTGAAGAATGAGCCTCTGATCAGGTTGAGTACCAGAGGGTCTGGCTGCACCATGCTGTTGCTCTTTCAACACTCTACAAAGAGCCGTCACTCGTGAAATATCTTTTGGGTTCTGCAGGAATGGGAGCAGTTCAGATAACCCTTGCATATAATTCTGTCCGACTTGAGCTGCCGAAACTCCAGTTGGTTCAGCTTGTTGTTGAGTTCCTGCAACACCTTGAACTGCTGTGGAATGTTCAGGTGCTGGGGTTCTCTGATTGGATTGGTCATTATTCCTCCCGTGAGACGTCATCCTTGGTTGTGAAACTTCCCTCGACATTTTAAGTAATGTCAACTCCTTTCCACGAAGCAGGTCAAATTAATGTGCAGTTGAACACACAAATAGGCGAACAGCTGAAATCAGGCGACCAGCAGTTCGGGCGAACATCTAAGCTGGTGGGCAGGCCGAGCAGGTGACCAGGTGAAAAACAGGCAACCAGGTGAAAAAACAGGCGACCAGGTGTGAAAACAGGCGACCAGGTGGGTTTTCTTCAAGCCTTCAAGTGAACAGCTTATGCTCCTTCAAACCTTCAAGCGAGCAGGTGTATATCTTCAACTATTCAAGCGAGCAGGTATGTATCTTCAGGCGAGTAGGTGGCAAATCTTCATCCAGAACCTAAATTTTGCAGTTTCCATTTCTGAATCCTTCAAATTCCAGCAACCGGAGGTTCGGCCCTTCCTCTATTGCCAAATTGTTAATGAAATCTCCGCAACGGAAGCGTTTATGTGGCTAACGACTGCAATTTCACTAACAACCCTTCGAAATTAGATTATTGAAAGTGCAAGGTGTTTGATCGCATGAAGATTTCGGCAGAGCTTCGCTGTGGCTCATGAAACTTGTATTATTATGAAAATGGTGGTCTATTTATAGGTAAATACATAAGCAGGTGGTGGCACACGCTTTGCCACACTTATTCTGAAGCTTACACGTGTCCCTAACCGCCTAAACAAGATAATTACACAAGAAAATTGGCTGAAAATTATAAAAATAGGGTCTTGGTAATCTCCCCCAAAATAGGCGAGCAACACTTCATTCTGGCAACCAGCTTTCTGGGTGAGCAGGTGAGCTGCTCGCTCATTATGAGAATTACAAGACCTGCTCGCCTATTCTGGACAGATAGGCGAGCAGGTGAGCTTGATTGATGGTTTGGAGAGCAGGTGAGCTGCTCTCCTGTTCCTCTTTTGTATTGCTACTCGACCATTTCTTGCATGTTTGATGATTCTTCCTTTCTTGCATTGATCTTCTTTAACCTTGCCCATAATCATCATGTTTGATTAGTTGTTTTGGGACACGTCATCTGGTATTCCACTGATTACTTCCTTAATCACCTGGATTAGATTATTGCATCAACACCTCTAAAGTCCAATTAATTATTCTGGATTTTTAAAGTCATCAAGCACGATCTTTAAAAAGCCAAAGAAATCAAATCTTCACAAATATTCTTGAAGATTATCAAATCTGGGATCTTTTGGAAATATTCCCAAAATAATATCTTCCGGTCCATCAAATCTGGCCGGCAAATTGAGAATTTTACACCTATAAATAGGGTCTCATTCTAGTCATTTTTCATCGACAAGAAGTCAAGAAGATCAGAGCTTAGAGAGAAGTATCAAGATCCAAGACTTCGGGCATCCTTGAAGATTCAAAGGCATTCTTCGCGGCTTCAAGAGTGTTCTTCGAGTTCTTCATCAACAAGGCATTTTGACCCGGGATTACGGTGCGAAGCCTCCAGTCGACGTTCTTCATCAACAACGATGTTTGATTCTAGAAAAATGGTACCAAGCTCCTCCAGTCAACGTTCAACTACAACACCATTTACGACAAGAAGGCAAGAAAATCAGAGCTTAGAGAGAAACATCGAGATCCAAGACTCGAAGAGAAGAATCAGAGGATCAAAAAGATATTGGACCAAATCAATTGCTTGATATTCTTAAATTCTAATATTCTTTGTAATTCCATTTTCACATTATTAATAGAGAGTCATTAATTTTCATGAAGGAAATTAGCAGGTTATAAATTTTGGCACGCCCGGTGGGACAACTCTACCTCTCATTTCATCTCTGCAAAAGATTCAAGCACCCAAAAATGACTTCATTCAAGGTCAAGACCGTGAGGATAGTTGACACTGGAATGACTCCATTCAAAATCCAACTCAAGAGGACGGAAGACTCTCCTCGAAAGATTCAAGCTTCCAAAGTGACACCCTTCAAGATCAAGCTTGTTCGGACTATTGAAGCATTTCCAATCGTGGACTACGAGAATGTGAATGTCATCACTAGGAGCATGTCAAAGGACTCGCAATCACTCACCGCTTCCATCAAGGATGCCAAGAAGGATGTTCCACATGATGCCATAAGCGATGAAAATATCTCGGTAAACTCAACATTTAATTCTGAATCAAGTTTATCATCAGCTCCTAATGTTGCCAAGGTGATGACAACAAATGCTACAATGATGGAAGTGCAACTAGAAAGTTTGGTTCAAGCCATACACGAACTCAAGACGCACATCCAAGAGTAAGACACTAAAATCAATCAGCTAATGGGCAACACGAA
>JAPKLY010000139.1:573754-689393 GCA_026898435.1 Prunella vulgaris | reverse complement strand
AGTATGAGTAATGTGCTCAGAAGCTCAGTAGAGATAAAAATCCTACTGACCGCTCGGAAGCTAGTCAGTTGGGCTACTATCTCAGTAAGCTAGAGTGTGTGCGGAATGTGAGCCCTTAGTTTCTACTCGTTTTAGTTTCTGAAAACGTTTCCTCTGAGTTTACTTAGTAAACTGGTGGTTAAGGCTGGTGCACAATATTAAGACTCGGGATGATTTATTCAGCCTGAATATCAAAACTATGCAGTATGTTCAGTTTAATATGTATGACAAATTATGATCCTGAACACAAAAGTAAATCAGCACACAAGGGTCTTTTTAACGTGGTTCGGAGATAACCAACTCCTACGTCCACGACCTGATTGAACAGGAAGCTATCCTCAAAACCCTGAGTATAGGTACTTGGGTTTTACGTGCCAAGGGACACGAATAGCCAACTTCCTCTCTTAGGAACTGACCCTTGGGCGTTTTACAAGTCCCAGTCCTTCTAACCAACCAATCTCACACCCTGAGTGGTTTGGTATTCTTGGTTTCCAACTAAGATAGCTCTAGCAGTACAAAATAATGCTAAATATTAGAGCTATCGATCTATGCAAATACAGAGTGAATCCTACTACAACACTAGGGAAATTTAATTGCAGAGTGTTACTTATAGTATGCTTTGTGAGCTTGGATTCTTGAGAGTTTTCTCTTGGAAATTTCCTGTTAGCCTTGAATGGGTGCAAGGCTCCCCATATTTATAGGCAAGATTCAAAATAGATCCGTTGGAGGAGATCTACCCAAATCTTTCCTATTTTAGGGTGGTTGCAGGCTAGATGTACTATTGACCTAATTGCCACGCTTAATCTGGTAATCTTTGTCCCGCCGCCTGCAACTCTGAGACGCATTGAATGCTGCATTAACTACAGCGTAGACTCCGTACATGCGTGTCGAAAGATCATTGGCTCTCCGTACAAACGGCTAGTTGACCTTCTGACATTCGTCCTTCCTCGTACATTCAAAGCTCCGAGTCTCTTGTCAATAACTCAGGTTGAATGTTTGTCTTTAGTGGAGTCCACTGACATTCTCTTTGTCTCTCAGATGTTAACATAAACGTTAACTGACCCATATCATGAATTACCTTTTTGCTTTTGACTTACATGGATCAGGTAAACTGAACCAATGCCTAAGTCAGGTCTTATGTGCATTCAGCACAGCCTGATAGGTTATTCAGCCCAGTATGAGTAACCTTTTTGCTTTGGACTTACATGTGTCAGATAAACTGACTCAAGGCCTAAGTCAGGTCTTACGAGCATTCAGCTCGGCCTGATAAGTTACACTTACTCTTCACTGACTGTGTTCTGTCCTGAGCATGCTTAGTGTACTCAGTAGAAGCATCAGCCAATGGTACTTCCGGATTGTCTTCAGGATGGATCTTCAGACTTTGGACTTCAGCTTCAGTTCAGGCAATCTTCAACGAGACTGACTCTGACCTTCTTCAGGGCGATTTGCACTTCAGACTACAGGCTATTGGGTCGACTCCAATAGTCTTCAGTCTTCAACACGTTCCCCCTGAACTGAATCCCTAACCTGACTATCCTGAACTAGACAATCCTGAACCACTGTACTTAGGCAAATTCATCAGGGGTTTGGGGATTTAATCAAAACATTCAGATTGTCCCAACAGTGATGCCTAATGTCTACATGCTTACACCTCGTGTGTAAGACTGGGTTTTGGGATATGGCAATGGAACTATTGTTGTCACAATAAATTGGGACTTCAGTGGCCTCAACTTGGTAGTCTCTCAGTTGTTGCTTCAACCAAAGAATTTGGGAACAACAACTGCCTGCTGCCATATACTCAGCCTCAGTAGTAGACGTTGCAACACTGGTTTGCTTCTTAGAAAACCAAGAGATCAGTTTACTCCCTAGAAACTGACATATGCCTGTGGTTGATTTCCTATCAATCCGACAGCCTCCATAATCAGCATCAGAATAGCCAGTCAGTTCTAGGTTGTCATCAGAGGGATACCAAAGTCCTAAATTGACTGTACCTTTCAGGTATTTCAGTATCTTTTTGGCACTCTCTAGATGACTCTTCTTCGGATCAGACTGATACCTTGCACAAATTCCAACTGCATAAGTGATGTCAGGACGACTTGCAGTTAGGTACAATAAGGATCCAAACAGTGCCCTATACTCAGTCTGATTCACTAAGGTCCCCTCCTTGTCAGGATCCAGCTTCTCATTTGTGTTCATGGGAATACGTGAGATTTTGCTGGTCAGAACTCCAAACTTCTGAATCAAGTCCCTCGCATACTTGGACTGGTTTATGAAAATTTCGGAGTCAGTTTGCCTGACCTGAAAACCTAAGAAGAAGTTCATTTCTCCCATCATTGACATCTCAAATTTCCCAGTCATCAGCTTGGAGAATTTCTCACAAAGCTTCAGGTTGGGTGATCCAAATATTATGTCATCCACATAAATCTGAACTAAGAGAATGTCTTCCCCTTCGGATATCCTGAAGAGGGTCCTGTCCATTGTTCCTTTCATGAAACCATGGTCTATCAGGAACTGGGAGAGTGTATCATACTAAGCCCTGGGGACTTGCTCTAGGCCATAAAGAGCTTTCTTCAGGTGATAGACCATGTCAGCGACTTCGAACCTGGAGGTTGTTCCACATAAACCTCCTCGTTCAGTACACCATTCAGAAAGGCACTCTTTACGTCCATCTGATACACCTTGAACTTCTTGAATGTTGCATAAGCAAAGAACAACCTGATTGCTTCTAATCTTGCAACTGGGGCAAAGGTCTCATCGTAGTCGATCCCTTCGGCCTGAGAGTAACCCTTAGCCACCAATCTGGCCTTGTTCCTGACAACAACATTCTTCTCACCCCTCTTGTTCTTGAAAACCCACTTGGTGGCAATAACGTGTTGACGCCTAGGTCTCTCAACCAACTCCCAAACCTGATTCTGCTCAAACTGATTGAGCTCATCCTGCATGGCTAGGATCCAGTTGGGGTCAGCAAGAGCTTCTTCTATGTTCTTAGGTTCCTGATCACTCAGGAAGCAGCAAAACATAGCACTCTCGCCATGGAACAACCTTGTCCTGACCCCCTCATTGACATCACCGATGATATCAGCCAATGAGTGATCATCTAGCCACTGCCTCCTGCTGGCGGTTGCGCTGCGAGCTGCTGACGTTCCCTCGCCTGATCCTGAAATGTTAGTCTCAATAATAACAGGCAAAGAAGCAGAACGAGCAAGAACAGGGGACACTGAGTCATTCCCTGAGGGTTGTCCAATATCAGGGACATTGGTTCACCCCACAGAGTTGGACTCAGTAACTGTCTCAGGTGCAGAACTATCATCACCGAAAGTACGTACCTCAGGTTGAGTCTATACCTCCGTCTGAGACTCAACATTCTCCGAGGCTGGGGCTTGCTGAGGGTTGGCCTGAGGTCCATCCTGATCATCATCATCATCATCATCCCATCCTTTGGGAGCATTCACCAATTTGATCTTGAACTCAGGATTCTTCAGGCTCAGTCTTGTTACCCTCTTGGTAACCCCCTCAGTGTCATGACTCGGAACTTGTATTCTAAGCACTGATACAGTCTCATCAAACACAACATGAGGTTTTTCCTCCACACAAAGGGTTCGACAGTTATACACCCTGAAAGCTTTGCTGACTGAGGAGTATCCTAAGAACACTCCCTCATCAGGCTTCCTATCAAAGGCTTTCAGCTGGTCTTTCCCATTGTTCAGGATGAAACACTTACACCCAAAAATATGGAAATAGGAGATACGAGGTTTCCTTTTATTCCAAGTTTCATAAAGTGTCTGAGCACGTTGTTTGTTCAGCATAGATCGGTTCTGAGTGTAGCAAGCAGTGTTGATTTCTTCAGCCCAGTACTTCTTGGGCAGTCCTGACTCAGCCAACATGGTCCTAGCAGCTTCCTTCAGGGTCCGGTTCCTTCTCTCAGCTACCCATTCTGTGAGGGTCCTGACTGCAGAAGTCTCATGAGCAATACCAAGGTCAGTACAAAAATCAGTTGTAATTGAGTTAATAAACTCAGTTCCCCGATCTAATCTAATCCTGAAAATGCTCTGATCCTGTTCAGTACTCAATTTCTTGAGTAACTCAGGAAGTTTGACCTGTGTCTCCTTCTTGTTTAGCAAGAAAATAACCCATGTGTACCTGGAATAATCATCAACAACAACAAGGGTATATTTCCTACCATTCATGCCTACAGAAGTAATTGGACCAAAGAGATCCATGTGCAGGAGCTGAAGCACTCTGTCAGTTGAGAAGTCATCTTTCTCCTTGAATGAAGCTTTGGTTTGCTTACCTTCCTGACATGCTCCGCACACGTGGTCTTTGCTAAAAACTTCATTAGGTAGACCTTCTACAAGAGAAAGTCGAGAAATTTTTTTAATAATCTTGAAGTTTAAGTGACTCGGGCGTTTATGCCAAAGCCAACTGAGTTCTGATGAACTCCTAGCGACCAAATAAGTTTCAGGAGAGCTACTCTTAAAGTCAGCAAAATAAACGTTGCCTCTCCTGACACTTATAATCAGAACCTGCAGTGTAGATTTGTCTTTCACAAGGCATATGTTAGATGTAAACTCTACACTAAAACCTCGGTCACAAAACTGAATGACCGAAAGCAGGTTATGCCTAAGACCCTCAACATAGGATACATTAAGCACTCTCATAGAACCAACAACAAGGGTACCAAATCCTCTGGTGAAACCCTTAGAGTTATCACCAAAGGTTACCTGCGGGCCATCCTGAGCTACATAGTCCTGAAGGAGATCACGAAATCTGGTCATGTGCCTAGAACACCCTGAATCCAAGCACCAGTCCATCTTCTGATCCTCCCTCCTCTTCTGGTAGCCCGCAGCGACCTAAAAAGAATCAAGCCTCAAGTACCCATCTCGTATTGGGTCCTACAATGTCATCCATACCCTTCGGGATCCAGATTTGTTTAACAATTTTGATGGCATCAGAAGTGTAAACCTGTCTCCCTGAAACATCAACATACACTGTCCTCTTCTTCCTTTGTGCCTGGGAAGTTGAGGGTGTTGTTCGGTGTAAATGAGTCCTCACGCAAGTGTACGTGTTCGCTATTAGCGTGGTAAGCTTGATCAAGTTTTAATATATATCGAACCCAAAGGAGACGAGGACTTGTAAGGAAAATTCATTGTTTTAATTGGCTAGCTAACAAAGCAATTAAGGGGAAAGGTATCTATCGTCTACTAATGCGTCAAAGAAGTGAACTACCTATCACCTTGGGTTGCAAAGTGAGCAAATGTGAGAGATATGTGATAGTGTACTATCCTATGTTTCATGGAGTGAAGTATCACTTTATCGTGCAATGAGATTGTGTATAATCAATGGGCAAGCCACTCCAACATGCAAAAGGTTTCCCTAATAACATATCAAAGCCTCTAATTGTTTATCCAATTCACTAGAGATAATTCTCACTATCTTAGGAATTTTATCAAACACTTGATATGCATTGGCCTTAATACAAGAAACTTTAGGAAAATAGCTCTACTTTCGCAAGAGACTAACTCCCTAATGGCCCTTATTATCATCTACACATGCAAGCATTCATACAATCCATCAATGTAGAGAATTGATCATACAACAACTCAAATCATTCAAAAGATCAACATATCACTACACTACTCCATAGGAATCATACACTAACACATAAAGGAATTAGCTCATGGCTAATTGAGTAAACATGAGAACAATTAAGTTAGGAACAATCATCATTAAGCAAGAAATGTAAAGAGATTTACCTATTACAATGAAAATTGGAAAGATACAATTTACCTCTAAAATGCTAACTAGCAATCCGACAATGGAAATTGAAATTCAATCGGTTAGAATGTAGCCTTAGACCAGACGAGAATGCAGGAATTAACAGATCAACGATCAAAGTGGTAGATCAAAAGTTATCTAAGAATTTATGAGAAGAAATCTTAAGAAACCCACAAGTAACTACCTCTCTCTCTCTAATCTAAGAATTTAACTATGATTATGAACTAATGTGACTTGGATGCCTTGAGAATCTGATCCTCGGAGTATTTATAGTGCTCACAATGCTTGGTCCAAAATGCCCTTCATTAAATGCGCAAAAAGATGGAACTGCCCTTCAAAAAAAATAAGAAATCAGGGCATCACTCGAGTGGACAACAGTGGTCACTCGAGTCCAGCTCGAGTGGTCACTCGAGTGATCACATCCAACTTGAACCAGAGGGTTGTCGCTCGACTCCATGCTTATGGCCACTCGAGTCTGGCCTTGTGGTCGCTCGAGTCTGGCCTTGTCTTGTGCGATCGATCCTCGACTTCCTCATTTTCTTGAGCTCCGATTGACTCGATTCTTTTTCCGTTGCGACCCTCTCTTCGAACTGTTTGACGTGGTCTATCATTTGCCTACATTAGATCAACTCACAATTTCTAGACTTTTATGAACGTGCTCGTCTCTTGCCGATTTTTGCTCATTTTTACTACAAACATAATTTTCTAGCCAAAAAGGGTTAAATGCACAAAGTATAGCATTTTAGGGTCAAATATGAACATAAGCACATCAAAACCATAGAGAAATGGATGCAAAAACATGCAATTAAGACCCTAATAAGGTGTATGTGTGTCAGCCAGAGTCTCAGGAGCCCTGGATTGATTCCTGGGGGCGGGCCTCCTGTTCCTCCTTGGCCTGGGTGCGTTGGGCTGAGGTCTATCCTTAGAAGGAGCAGCTCGGGCCTAACCTCTAAGCACTTGAGGTCTGGCCTGAGTGTCATCGGAGTCAGGTCTCCGTTGCCTTTCAAGGGCCACTTGGTTCGTCCTTCTCCTTTGAGGATTGGGACTTTCCTGATGAGCCCGGTGCCCTGCCTGAGGCCTCTGGACCTCAGTATTCCTTGGCCTTGCCTGAGGCCTCCTCTGACCAGAGTTCCTTCCACCCTGAGCATTCTGAGGCTGAGCCTGAGAAGTGCTTGGGGTAGAATTCTTTCCAGCCTGAGGGTTCCTAGGCTGAGCCTTGGAGTTCCCTTGGTCCTTTGTCCTCGACTCAGGATGAGGAGCTTTGGCCTTTTCCTTAGGTTTTGGCCTAGATTCCTAAGTCCTTTGCCTGACAGGTTCAGACACTTTCTCCTTCCCTTTGCCTTTATCCTGACGAGCAACACTTGGGCTCTTGTCGTCAGTTTGGGCTGGGACAAGCTTCTTCTGAGAGTTGCTCCCTGAAGCACCTCTCTTCTTCTTGCCCTTTGGGTCTTTAGAGGCATCATAGCCTAACCCAGCTTTTGCACAATCAGTCAGCTGAGAGAAACTTGTTAACTCATCAACCACTTCGGAAGATGTGTGTAACTTCTTCAGCTTTTCCTCAAGGTGCCCATTTTCCCTTTTCAGGGCCTCAATCTCAGTGGTGTACTAAAGCACCAGTTTCTGATGAGCATTCTCTTTTGAGATCAGCTCAAGATCCCAAGCGGTTTGCTCAGCACTAAGGCGAGCTTGCCACTCAGTTTCGAACATCACTCTCAGAGAAATACGCTCAATCATCTGTTGTTCCTGAGCAAGGAACTGATCAGTGTCACGAGTCTCAATCAGCGAGCTAATTAAACCATTCTGTCTTTCAATAGCTATTGGAGTCTCATCATGCCTATTCCGGGCATGAAGTAACTCTTCCTGGAGATTTACTAGTCTGAGGGCTTCCTCAGAATCTCTAGTCCTGAGAGACTCAGTTAACCGATCATTCTCCACACTCAGTTGTGCATTCACATCCACTGTGTGAATATGAGTCTCCTGCAGCCTTGAGAAATCAACCATCAATTGCTCTAAGGCGAGCTGAAGGTCGAGATGCCTTGCTGAATCTGAGCTAAGCTCAGGTGCATGATCAGGAGAAGAGGCAGAAGAACATACCTCATCATCTGCCATCAGGCAGAGAGCATCATACTCCTCATCTGAGAAGAGTTCAGGGGACCGGCGTCCTGGGCCGTCTGAATCTGAGGAATCCTCAGCAAGCATTACTCTCCGGTCTGATGCCCTGAGCTCTCTCTTTGCTCTCCGATCTTCTCGCTCACGAGCACTGAGCTCCGGACAATCATACTGATAATGTCCGGTCTTTTTGCAGTGGTAACACTGATCTACATCACTAGCAAACTTTTTGTCAGTGTACCCGATCTTCTCGCTCACGAGCACTGAGCTCCGGACAATCATACTGATAATGTCCGGTCTTCTTGCAGTGGTAACACTGATCTACATCACTAGTAAACTTTTTGTCAGTGTACCTCTTTTCTGACGATTCCCTCCGGCTCCCTGATGATCTCTCAGGCTTGGAGCTGGATCTTCTGGGATCAGCATCGTCTCTCCTCTTAGAGCTTATCGCATCTTTGCGCCGCTCAGGCTCGTCTCTCTCTCTCCTGGAATCAGAACCCCTCCTCTCTTCTCTCCTGGGGCTTGATCTCCTGGGGCTGGAATACCTGCGGTCACGATTGTCAGTATAAAACTTCTTATACCTGCCAAAACGAGAGTTCAACTTCAGGAATTGTCGTGCCATCAGGCTGTACTCCAGGGCTAGCTCATCCTTGTTCATCTCTCTCAATGATTTCGAGCCAGATCCAGCCTCAGGCTCAGGAGTAGCTTTAAGAGCCACGCTCTTTTCCTTCTCAGGTGTCTTCTCCTCACTCACATCCTCACTGACAACACCTTTCTTCTTCCTCTTATCAAGGTCGAACTCCAGAGCCTTTAACTCTGAGAATAGGTGAGAGTAAGGTATGTTTGTGAGATCCTGAGTGTTCTTCAACAAGATCACTCCTGTGTCCCATCTTTCAGGGAGACAGTTCAGGATTTTTAATGACACCTCCCTTTTGGGAAAGTCCTTCCCAAGGGTTGCTAGCTCGTTCATCATCTTAATGAACCGAGCTTCCATCTGATCGATGGACTCTTCTTCTAACATCTGAAAGGCCTCAAACTTCCTGATAGCAAGATCACACTTGTTCTCCTTGATCTTCTCTGAGCCCTCACTCATCTCCTTCAGTGCATCCCAGATCTCCTTCGCAGTTGTCAGATGTATGAACCTAACCGAGTTCTCATAAGAAACGGTGTGGAGTATAATGTTCTTCGCAACATTATCCAGTCCGATTTGCTTAATCTGATCAGATGTAAGCGCAAACCTCTCCACTGGCTCATCTCCGGCAGCCGGAACAAGGACATTACCAACTACGGGCCAGGAGGTCTGAAGATTCCTCATAAATCTGATAGGACCATGCTCAATCACCTGGGGTATCTGATCATGGATGGAGTAAAGATGTGCAAGGACCCTGAATTTCCAATAATCATAGTTATCAATAGAGAATTCAGGAAGACTGCCTTCAAGGCGCTTAGAATCGGATGCCATGATATGCAAGTTTTCAGAAACAAAGATCTGTTCAGTTGACCACCAAAAGTCTCTTCTAAGAAACTGTTGGTAAACAAAGTCAGTGGTCTTTTGAACCACAGCTTTGATACCACTTGTTGGTCCCGAAACGAGTATAATCAATGTATGGGGGGAATACACTTATGTCAAATTTTCCCAAAATCTCATAAAAATGCTCTTCAGACTTCGTTAGGAAGCTCCTGGTGTGTTCAGTAAAATGATGGTCCTCATGGGCAGCAGGGACGGATCAGTGATGAACCAAATAGGCTAAGTCAGAGTGTGCTCTCAGAAGCTCAGTAGAGATAACAAACCTATTGACCGCTCGTAAGCTAGTCAGTTGGACTACTATCTCAGTAAGCTCAGTTTAGTGCGGAATGTGAGCCCTTAAGTTTTTACTCGTTTTAGTTCCTGAAAACTTATCAATTTGCTTAGTGAAAACGTGGTTAAGGCTGGTGCACAATTTTAAGGTCAGGATGACAAAGTCAATCCTGATGGTTTTCTAAAACTATGCAAGTATGCTTCAGTTTAATATGATGACAATTATGATCCTGAGCAAATAGTAAATCAACACACAAGGGTCTTTTTAACGTGGTTCGGAGATAACCAACTCCTACGTCCACGACCTGATTGAACAGGAAGCTATTCTCAAAACTCTGAGGATAGGTACTTGATTTTTACGTGCCAAGGGACACGAGTAGCCAACTTCCTCTATTAGGAACTGACCCCTGGGTGGTTTTACAAGTCCCAGTCCTTCCTACCAACCAACTCACACACTGAGGGATTTGGTATTCACATTTCCAACTAGTTTGTATTGATCCCTCTAACAAATCAGTGCTAAGGATGGGATCAATACTCTAAGCAAAATACAGAAGAGATTCCTACTACAACACTAGGGAAATTTAAGGTTTAGAGTGTTGCTTCAAATGAACTTTGAGTGCTTGGAATCTTGAGAGTTTCTCTTGGAAATTTCTCGTTAGTCTTGAATGGGAGCAATGCCTTCTGTATTTATAGGGAGGTTTGAAATAGATCCGTTGGAGGAGATCCATCTCAAACCCTCCTATTTTAGGTACTGGTTGTCCTTGTCTGACAGAGACAGTACCTAGTATGGCAAAGTTTCTGATTCACCGCCTGCACCTCTGAGAAGCATTAAATGTGCTTAGTCTCCGTACATACGTGTCGCCTTCTTACTGGTCGTTTGTCCAACGGCTAGTTTGTCGGCATTGACTTTCTGATCATCGTTCATTTATAACTCTGAGTCTCTCGTTCTTTACTCAGCATAAATGTTTATCTTATGTTGGAGAATCTGACATTCTTTCTGCTTCATCAGACTTCCACTTGCACATGTAACGTTTGGGTCTCAGGACTTACAAGTATCAGGTTAACTGATACTAGGCCCAAGTCAGGACTTATAAACATCAGAGGGACATTCAGTCTGATCAAGGTTACTTGTCCCTTCACTGATAGAGACTTCCCTGAGCATGCTTAGTCTACTCAGTTCTGTCAGGATCAGTGGTCTTTTTCAGGATGGCTTCTAGGCGTCTTCAGGAATCTTTCTAGATTTTTCAGGTTCAGCTTCAGGTTGATCTTCTTCAGGATGATCAACGCCTTCAGCGTTGGAGATACTTCAGACTTCAAGGACGTCTCCATCAGTCTTCACTCCTCAGTACGTTCCCCCTGAACTGAATACCTGTGAATAGAAAATCTATGCTAACCTATCTATCCTGAGCCTATCATCTATACTTAGGCAAATTCATCAAGGGGTTTTGGGATCTAATCAAAACACTTACCCTCGTAGCATCGCCCAATGTGATGAGGATCTCATTTGCACTAAGTTGCCGGGTTTTTCGGAACCCCTGTAAAGTGAAACATACATGATCAGTGGCTCCCGTATCCACTACCCACGAATGGGAAGCATACGCCGCTAAACAAGTTTCAACAACAAGTGCAAGAGAATTACCTTTCTTCCCGGCCTTCTTTGGCTTGGGACAGGCCGTCCTCCAATGTCCTTTCTCACCGCAGTTGAAACACTTCCCTTTGGTAGCTTTCTTGACCTCTCCCTCATTAGTCACTTTACTCCTAGCTTGGTTAGGGCCTTTGGTCTTCTTCTTCTTCTTCCCACCTTTCGGTGCAAAAGAAGACGGACCGCTTGCCACCAAAACTTGAGTTTGGTGTCCCATGAGTGTCTCCGCCGATACCAAAGCTTGCAAGAGTTGTGCCAACGTGAACTCTTGATTATTCATCATATAGTTCAACTGGAACTGCTCAAAGCTTTTCGGTAGAGAATGGAGAACGAAATCAACTTGCGTTTCCGCATCATATTCCGCTCCAAGTACCTCTAACTTGTTGAGGTAGCCCATCATTTTGAGAACATGATCCCTTACGGGTGTTCCCTCCACCATTTTCAGCGATAACATATCTCGCATGGTGATTTGCCTAGCCGTACGATTCTAATGAGCAAACATCTCCTTTAGGTTTAGCATCATATCAGAAGCGGATTCCATATCTTTGTATTGGTGTTGCAACACATCTAACATTGAAGCCAAGATGGTACACCTAGCCATTTCATCGGATTTCATCCACTCCTTATGATATTCCCTTTCGGCAATATCTGCATCATCCGTAGGCGTAGGGGGCTTTGGTGTGTCAAGAACCCATTTATGTTGTTGTGCGGTTAGGACAATAAATAAGTGACGTTTCCAATCAACATAGTTTTCACCTTCCAATTTGTTATCTTTAAGTATCGTAAACAGTGGATTAAAAGGAGATGACATACTGAACTGAAATAAAACATGCATTGCATCAATACATACATCGAATCGCAAAGATTATCACAAATTTCGATTATGCTTTGTATAAAATCTAAAAAAAAATACATAGCATAAATCGGCCGACATCTTAAAACAGTTCACATAAGCCACGATAAGTGTGGACGTTTATGCAAACACATTTAAGCAAGTTACAAACTAGAACAGTTACAAACTTTTAATTTCAAAAATTAATAGTCGGCTCCCACTTCACCATATAAAATCGGTAGGGACTCCGATGGGGAGTAATAAAATGTCAATTTTATACCTAAGTATTAACCATGATTAAATATAGGATTATTACTTCTTTTTGAATAAGTCACTCGATGGGAGGGTCAATACCGCTACTAATAATAATCCAAAATTATCCTTTTGGGAATTCGTTCATGTGAACTTATCTTTTGACCTATCCGATAGGGAGAAGGTGCTTGCCACTGCGTAGCCAAAAAACTTCACAAACAAATAAATCATGGAGGCCAAATAATTCAATTTTATTATCTAGAATAAAATACCGAATTATATTTTAAACATACTTAGTAATTTTCGGAGTTGAGGTTTTTCATCACGATATTCATGCAATCAAATATTTAATCAAATTAAATAAATAAAGCATGCATCAAAACAAATTAAACAAATTGGCACGTTATATCCAATTGTCATGGTTTAATTTCTCGTTTTGACTACGAGATATCGTAATCACCGTTCGTCTTCAAGCTTTATCGCCCGTCTTGATTAAGCTCCCACTCGACCGCAATAAAATTACAACAACTTTGTCTCCGGACCTTAAAATCTCTGTTCTTCGTCTTTGATATCGGTTACAATTTATTTATGAAAAATAAATAAACCTATCGTCTAGACTAGTCTATTACATAAAAACATCCTAGTCTACCCGTGGATTTTCTCACGGGAAAAACAATCTGAACGAATCGGATTTTAAAACCGCATCATCATACATGCATGCATAAAAAATATTAAATACCATGACATTTGGATACCTACAAAAAATATCTAGCAATTCTACTATCCAATTTTCAAATTTAATATTAAACACTTAAATTACAATTTAACGTGTAGAGCCCGAAACCGGCTCTGATACCAGTTGTTGGGGAATTAAACGCGGATCTATTCGGGATATACACTAAATATAAATTTAAGCCTACAATTAATATCATGATTTAAACATAATTAAATCAAATAATTGTATATCCAACAACAGGCTTTGCATGCAAAACATATGAATCATATAACATCACATAAAGCCCTAAACATACGGAACTAAGGGATTTAGTGAATTATACCTCTTGGAGAAAAGGCAGTTTCTGAGACAAAAGGCGTCCTTTTGAGATGCTTTCGCAAGGCTGTTGAGATCAAAGGCGTCCTTTGAGATCCTTTAGGAGAAGGGTATTGTCAGTGGTGGTTGAGATCAAAAGGGCGTCCTTCTTGAGACCCTGAATTTGACAAACCCAAAAACCTTCTCAAGTATTCCCTTGTCCTTATTCGTACACCCAGTGGGAGGCCACACGAATAATTACAACACAAGGAAGAAAATAATTTTGTTGCCCAAAAGTGCTATGATTTTTGAAAATCACTCCTTCATAATAATGAATATGAAGTCTTGTATCATCTCATATTTATAATGAGAATACAAGATCTTGAATATCTTGAATATCTAATATTTCAAATCTTGATTATCATGAATATCAAATATTCTAATCTTGATAATCTTCAATAGTAAATATTCAATTCTTGATATTCTTTATATCATGAAATTTTCAAAATTTACACTCTTTATTTAATTCAATGAGATCTTGATTTTATTAGATATTCTTGTATTCAAGATACATATTTATTTTCCACAAAATCTCTCAATAAATAAATAATACAATAATTTTCGAAAAATATCTTAATGGGCCCAAAATATTTCTTTTATTTTAATCACATTGTCAATTGTTGGACATTTAATTGGGATACTTGAGGGGCCTTTAGGAGAATTAAGATTGGACCTCCTAATGGGCCTTGAATTCTAACATTGAGCCCAATGTCATTCAACTCATTAGCATTAATCTCACTCCACTATAGGATTAATGTTGCACTATCCATCTTAACCCATATTACAATCATATGGCTCCCGGTCATTATTTCCCGTGTTTAAGATTCTCTTATCCGTTAATTAGTCAAGCTACTGAACGCTTTAATTAATTTAACATCTTAACCTTGGAGTAAGGACTGCTCTTCTTTATCATCATACCGGAAACAAATTCCACTTGCAAGATTTAGTATGACGAACGTTTAGAGCCCACCAAGGGGACTAATCATGCAAGACTCTCCAAGCAGACGTTCCTCTGTATTAAATCTTAGCAACTGTCATGTTCTCAATGGTGTCAGCCAAGATGCAAAGTATTGAGTCTTATTGACTCTCTACACATAATAAAATAAAGTGCCACGCACGGATCACACACAGTCCTATTTAAGGGACAAATGTTTAGAAATAAACGACCACTGAGGTCTAATTCTTCATCCCATAAATCAGTACGTAAGAATTACCTCTCTGTAGGTCCTCTTCAATGCATCAATATGCACTAGTGCAATCCCTTGGTCAAGATAAGCCAATCTGGGTTCTACACATCAACCGTTTACCAATGGGGTGTTCAAATCCTATCTAGGTTGTGAATTTAGTACTTGTTACAAGAAACTGATAATATGATCTTGCTGTGAGTTATTCGGGGATCACCACATTTATCTATAGTGTAACTTGTACTATTATATGAACGGATTGCAGTAAATAAATAACATTCATATTTATCTAAAGCACAGTGGTAAAAGATCTATTTCAGATAAAGCTCAAAAGTTCAGTTTAGTTATACAAAGTAAAAATATACTTTCTAGTATAACCCTAACAGTCCTCAACACGGATTTAAAGAGAAGATTATCCTCTTGACTTTCACCATTGGCCTTAATGAAATAGACAAGAACTACTTAAATTCATGTGTCAGTGGATTCATGTGGACAAGAACCGTGCATCAAGTAAACGACATTATTGAGAATATTGCCACAAATGATTCCTTTCAAAGTGAGACAAGTGTAGGAATGGGTGATTGGGTTTACTTGCTAGAAGAAAACATGAAGAATGTGATGTTAATGATGTATGGGAACTAAAATCAAGCTCCACCCCCATTGCAAGTCAATATTGTGGAAAGTGTTCCTACACCCGTGGCGCAAACTCAAGAGGAAGTTAGCTATATGGGGAGGTCGCAATATAATAACTCCTATCTGAATAATCCAAGACCTTACATTGCACCTTCTTTCCGCCAACAAGGAGTCCCTTATCAACCCAATCAAGGTAATGCTCCTTACAATCCTAACTTTAAGAGACATGAGAACTTCTCATACTCTACTCCTAAAGGAGCTATCCAACTACCTCCGGGTATTGATCCGGGTTCCAAGCCACCCAACCATGAAGGAAAGGCAAATATAGATCAGACTTTGACTCTTATTTTGAAGAAAATTGAGGATATAAGGCTTGTAAATGAAAGGAGACACAAAGAGACAAATAGAAAGTTTGATGACCTCTACAAGTCCCAACAAAATCAAATTAAAAGTCTTGAATTTCAAATGGGGCAGCTTGCTACATCATTGAGTCCTCATGTCAATAAAGGTAAGTTTCCTTCAACCACCGAACCAAATCTGAGAGAACATTGCAATTCTATTGTTACTTGTGTTGAATCTTATGATGAGGTGGTGAAGAATTGTTCTATTTAAAGTTTTCATGATGAATTGATTGAGGATGCAATGTGTAATAGAGGGGTTGATTGTTTTGAGAAGGGAGATAAGAAAAGAATGGGGGTAGTTGTGAGGATGGAAAAGAGAGAAGAGAGAGTTAAGGGGGTAGGAAAACTAGGGGATGTGGTAAGTAAGGGGGAAGAAGGGAAAGTGGACAAGAAAGTGAAGGTGGAAATTTCAAAAGGATTGAAAGATTAGCTTGATGATAGATTCAAAAAGTTCTTTGAGGTTTTCAAGAAGTTGTATGCAAACATGCCTTTTCACGAAGCCATTGAGCAAATGCCCAATTACACAAGATTTTTTAAGGATGCGATGGCAAGAAAGAAGAAATTTGGTGAACCGGAGATGGTTAAGCTTACAAAAGAGAGTAGTGATTTGATAAGTAAACATCTTCCACAAAAGCTTAAAGATCCAGGAAGCTTTACTTTGAGTTGCCATATCAACGGGAGTAAAGAGATTAAAGCCTTGTGTGATTTAGGAGCAAGTGTCAACATGATGCCACTATCTATTGCAAAGAGATTGGGATTGCATGATTTGAAGCCAACGTTTATCGATTTGCATTTGGCCAATAGATCTAAGGTGAGATCAAAAGAAATGCTTGAAGATGTGGTTGTTCATGTAGGGAGGTTCATGTATCCCGTTGACTTTGTTGTGCTCGATATTGTGGAAGATGATGATAATCCTATCATTTTTGGGAGACCTTTTCTTGCGATGTCGGATGCCTTAATAAATATCAAGCGAGGAGAGGTTACTATAGGAATGAATGGTGAGAGAGCTACAATTTCAATCCATAATACTTCCAAGAGTTCCGCAAAGAAGATTGAAGGAGATGTCATCAAATTTATACGAAATCATATGGAAAAGCATTAAGAGGAAAAGTTGAACATTCTTGATCTCAAGAGTGATATTGTTGTTGATGATCCTTTTGAAAAGAGGAAGAAAGTGAATTTAGGAGGTAAAAAGAAATTGAAGAAATTGAGGAATAGGGGTAATTCCTTGTGGAGAAAGAAGGGTGAGACAAGTCAATCAAGACTTGTTGATGTTGATCCTACATGAGCTTTGTTGCATCCGGCAAGGGGACGTTAAATCCAAACTCTAGAAGGGAGGCAACCCATCCGTCATATCCTTTTCTTATCCTTTATTTTGCTAATTAGTTTGATTTTTGCTTGCTTGTGTGTTACTTGTTGTTTTGATTGTAGGTTTGGAAGCAAGAATGCCATGTCTAGCTCGATTATCACTTGAGGTAGTTGTTCTTTTATTTTGAGTAGAATTTGAGCAAGAATAGTTGAGGAGTACTTATCGTGAAAGGTTTTGATTTATTCTTGGTATAGGTGAGTTGAATTTTGAGTATTCATTGAGTTATTGATGCATGCAAAGCTTAATACATCACTCTTTCCAAACTTTATTAGGATTTGTGATCCGAAAAAGTTTGGGGGTGTGATCGTGCTTAATTTTCGATTTGCGATATGATTTGAATAATGCTTGATGAATGTTGATGATATTGTTGGAGTTTTGAGTTGTCATGTGTAGAAAAAATGCAAGAAAAAGGTGTGAAGTGATCATAATTCGAGGTAGTGCGAAGAAGCTCATGATCACGCGCCCAGCTGAAGGAACTTGTGTGCCACAATGAAGGCGATCGCACGCCTCTATTCTGGATCGAGTGTCGAACTCACGCGCGACCAGGCGCGCACACAGCCTACTCGCGCGTCGCCAAGCTTCCGATCGCGCGCCTTTGCAAAATTCTGAATTGGTCAAAAATTTTCCACTTTTGACCACACTTTCCAAAGTTGACCCACTCACTTCCTACACCTTTAAATACCACTTTTCACACACAAACACACACTCCACACTTCATTTTCTTGAAAAAATCTCTCTACAAACCAAGAGAAGAAGGAGAGGAAATCTCTTATATCTCAAGCACTTCAAATTCTTTCATCAATTCCTTCCATAGGTATGTTCTACTTACTCTCTTCTATCTATTTCTTGTATTTTGATTAAATTTCCATGGTTAGACTGTTGGGAAATTAGAAATCCTTTATTACGAGTTCTTGAGCAACATTTAGGGGATTTTTTATTTCATGAGTGTTTTTTAGCAATAGATGATGTATTTGAGCTTTATTGATGATGGGTAATCCATTGGGAGCCCAATTGCATGTTAATTTCATGAATTTGGTGATGAATTGAAGGTTGAAATTTTGTGCCCTTGCACGGTGACGAATCTTGAGGATTTTTTAGATTAATTGCTCATGGGTTCATGTATTAGTGCTATTGTTGATTGATGTCTTAGGAATTGAATGGGTAGAGTGAATTTTAATAAGTTAATGTCTTAATTTTTGTTAATTGAGGTTTAATTGAACATCAACTTGAGCATGAATAGTGAACTTGAATAGGAAGATCCTTGAATTTATGAATGACAACATTGTTTCAACCTTACCTTGCTTAGTGCATGATTGGTGATATGTGGATTGGTTGTTACTTCTCCTCTTAATTTCTTGAATGGTTGATTGTAGGAACATGTTTAGAAAAGGGAAAGGCAAAGCTTCAAGTTCAAGAACAAGTAAGGGATAGAATGATGCAAACCTTGAGGAAAAGTGCTTGGAAAGTTGTGGAGACAAGTCTTCCAACTATGAGATTTATTTTGAATATAAAATGAAGTATTTCAAAGCGTTTGAGAAGGTTAGCAATCCATGAGATACTTTCACAAAGAGATCGTGGCTTTGTGTAATTTTGGTGAAGATGTGGAAGAGTTGTTCTCCAATATTGGATGGAGAGGATTGCTTGAGGTACACCACTACTCCTATCTTGACTTGAACATCGAGTTTCTTAGCACACTACGAGTCGTGGAAGATGATGGAGTGCCCTACATGGCCAAATTCCGGATTAAGAACAAGAACTACAGCGCAACCACTAATCAAATCAACCAACTTTTTAGTTGTGAGGAGAATGTTGAGAAGCGCAACTTCTAAGCTTGGGAGAAATTTGTTCGAGCTCAAGAATTTTGGAGTATCATTAGTAAGGATGATGAGGAATACGTGGCCCAACACTCAAGGTCTTTCAAGATTGCCAACCAGATATAGGCATACGCACACAAGGTGTTGGCTAACACCGTATTTGCTAGACTTGATTGCAGCTGGGTAAGGAACGAGGAGCTTTATATCTTATATTCGATGTTGAATTCAAAGAAGGCTGATTTTAGGGCGTATTTGATCAAGAATCTTGCCTTACAAATTTTCAAGGTGAATTGTTCTTATGGTGGTATGATAGCTCAAATTGCCCTAGGAGTGGGTTGGACGCCGGATAAAGAAGGTGTAAAAAGTGGGGATATTGACTTGGACTACATGGTTAGGTCGAGATTGCTTACAAGGAAGATGAAGATTCCTCATTTTCCTCTCATTGAGTATGAGTTGATTACATGGAAGAAGGAAGAAAACTTGAAGCTTGATTCGACCGAACATCTTCGAATCAAGGAAAAATTCAACCGGTCGTCAAAAAAAAGAGCAAGAGGTGAGTCAAGCTCACATGCACAAGAGAAAGTACATAAGCAAGAGGAAGAAGAGATATGAGCAAGGGGGTGCTCAAGTGATGGAAGGTTTGAGTTTCAACGAGTGGGGCAAAGAGTTAACATCTCTTAGGATCCATGTCAATGACCTTAAGACCGATTACTCACATCTTCATGAGGATGTGAATCATATGAGAGATGATTTCTGTACCATTCGCACAGACGTATCCTCCATCCACACCAATATTGATGAGATGCTTGAAGCTCAAAGAGCGACGATGAGATGGCACGTGGGAGAGCGTCACTTCACTCACCCGAACTACCCTCCTCCGTGACGTGAACAATAGGGTCTAACTTCATGAGGATGGGTAATGTTCTCTACCCTTATCTTGTTTTTCTTTCCTACTTCAGTTGGTTGTTTGTGAGATTGTTATTTACTATTGTTTTATTTAGATTGTGGTTGTTGGTTTAGTTTTGTTGAAGTGTGGAGTCTAAATTGACTGAATCACGAGCCCTATAACCCCGAATTTTTGGGGGCCCATTTTTTGCTTCGGCCCAGTTGATCCTAATAGGCTTAGGGTTAGGGCGAATGTTGTTTAAATATTGATATCATCTTATTGTAATCATTATCCAAAAATAGAGTGAAAAAACCTGGCTTGGCATCGCCCCCAGACGTAGTCGCAAGACGAACTAGGTAAATAAATCTCGTGTTATTTTTCGTTATCGTGTGTGTGCGTACAAAATTCCTAACAACTGGTATCAGAGCTGTGTGTTCGAAGGGAGCAGCCACGATGAACGATCAAAAGATTTCAATCAAACAGTTTGATGGATCGAATTTCGGGTTCTGGAAGATACAGATCGAGGATTATCTCTATGGTAAAGATTTGTACGTGCCCTTAGAAGAGGAGGTGAAACCCGAAAATATGGAACAGAAAGAGTGGAATCTGTTGAACAGAAAGGCGATGAGTGCGATGAGTGCGATGAGTGCGATACGCTTATCGATGTCCATGAACGTAGCCTACCACACGACTAAAGCCAAGACCGCAAGGGAGATGCTGGAGATCTTGGAGGAGATGTATCAGAAGCCCACAACCGCGAACAAGGTTCATCTGATCAGACGGTTGTTCAACCTCAGAATGTCAGAGAGCACACCCGTGCAGCAACATCTGAACGAGTTCAATATGATCATTGGACAGTTGTGTTCAGTCGAGATCGAATTCAGTGATGAGGTACTTGTCTTAGTTTTGTTATCTTCTTTGCCGGATAGTTGGGCCGCCACAGTAACGGCAGTTAGCGCCTCATCTACTAAAGATAAACTGAAGCTTGACGAAGTGAGGGATCTGATGATCAGTGAGGAGGTTCACAGGAAAGAGTTTGGATCTACTCCAGGGTCAGCGCTGAACACGGAGGATAGGGGCAGATCGAAGAGTAGGAAAAGTCATGGCAGATCAAAGTCCAGAGGAAAGAGTCAATCTAAGAAAGACAAAGACTCAATTCAGTGTTGGAATTGTGACGAGTTTGGTCACTACAGGAACCAGTGTACAGCACCCAAGAAAAACAAGAAGGGGTAGAACGAAAAGGGACAGAAGGAGACAGCAAACGCAGCCACATATGATGTTGAAGATGCGTTGGTCTTAAGTGTCAGTAGTCCGCTGGAATCGTGGGTGTTGGATTCTGGAGCATCATTCCATTCTTGCAGTGATGCTGAAATAATGAAGAATTATCTGTCTGGGGAATTCGGACAAGTCTACCTTGCTGATGATGAGCCCTTGAAGATCGTGGGAAAAGGAGATGTTCGGATATCCACACCAAACGGAACAACATTAAAGCTGAATGGTGTGAGGCACATTCCAAGATTGAAAAGAAATTTGCTTTCAATCGGGCAGCTCGATGTAGAGGGATACTCAATAACTTTCGGCAGCAGCAGTTGGAAGATTAGTAAAGGTCCTATGATAGTAGCGCGGGGAAAGAAGGAGGGTACGTTGTATACTACAATTAACTCCAAGGACTGCATTGATCTCGCAGGAGCTACGACTAATGTTGATTTGTGGCACTGTCAGCTGGGTCACATGAGCGAGAAAGGAATGAAGGTAATGTGTTCGAAAGGGAGACTTCCTGGGCTAAAATCTGTTGAAGTTGGTATATATGAGGACTGTGTTTTCGGGAAACAGAGAAGGGTCAGTTTCTCGAGAGGTGGCAGAACTTTGAAGGCAGAAAAACTGGAGTTGGTGCATAGCAATTTATGGGGACCAGCGCCTGTGAAGTCTCTTGGTGGTTCGGAGTATTACATGACCTTCATCGATGACTCCACTCGGAAGGTATGGATTTACTTTCTAAAAAATAAAGCTGATGCATTTGATACTTTCAGGAAGTGGAAAGCCCTTGTAGAGAATGAAACGGGGCTGAAAGTAAAGTGTCTTCGTTCTGACAATGGAGGTGAATATGAACTCCGTGAGTTCAAGGAATATTGTGCTGAGAATGGGATACGCTTGGAGAAGACTGTGAGAGGAACTCCCCAGCAGAATGGAGTTGCAGAACGAATGAACAGAACTCTGAATGAGCGAGCTAGATGCATGAGGCTAAAAAGTGGGCTGCCTAAGATGTTTTGGGCAGATGCAGTAAGCACAGCAGCATATCTAATTAATAGAGGTCCATCAGTTCCATTGGAGAACAAAATACCCGAGGAAGTACGGACGGGAAAAGAGGTAAATCTGTCTTACTTGCGTGTTTTTGGTTGTGTTCCTTATGCTCATATCAGTTCTGTTGATAGAAGTAAGTTTGATGCTAAATCTGTTAAGTGTACGTTTATTGGTTATGGTGGCGATGAGTTCGGTTATAGACTCTGGGATGAGAATAACTGAAAGATCATCCGCAGTAGAGATGTGATTTTCAATGAACAGGTAATGTACAAAGACAGTTTGGAGGCATCAAATTCTGACAAGACCAATACTCAAGAAATCGAGTTAGACGTCTCAAACTCGAGTGGGAGCAAGCAGAGTCGGAATGAAGAAGAGGAGGTTCTTATTGAAGAACCAATGACCCCACCACCACTGGAAAATCCGCTGCAGAGACCAGTTAGAGAGCGACGTGCACCTGAATGGTATTCGCCCTCTAACTACTACTTGTTACTTACTGATGGTGGTGAACCTGAGTGTTATACAGAGGCAGAGCAGAATGTAGACGGACGGAAGTGGAGAATTGCAATGGATGACGAGTTAGCTTCACTTCTGTTGAATGGCACTTGGGAACTCGTTGAGCTCCCAAAAGGCAAGAAGGCTTTGCACTGCAAGTGGGTCTATAGAATTAAGAATGAAGCTGATGGTAGCAAACGCTACAAAGCCCGGCTGGTTGTCAAGGGGTTTGAACAGTGACATGGTATTCACTATACTGATGTCTTTACTCCTGTTGTGAAACCAACCACTATTCGAATGGCGTTGAGTATGGTAGCTGCAGAAAACTTGATGTTGCATCAGATGGATGTGAAGACGGCATTCCTCCACGGTGACTTGGAGGAGGAGTTATACATGACACAGCCTGAGGGGTATGTAAAGAAGGGAAAGGAGCAACTTGTGTGCAAGTTGAAGAAGAGTTTGTATGATCTAAAACAAGCTCCAAAGCAGTGGTACAAGAAGTTCGACAACTTTATGATGGAGATTGATTACCAAAGATGCCACGCTGATCATTGTTGCTACTACAAGAGGTTTGACAATAGCTTTCTTATTCTCTTGTTATATGTTGATGATATGTTGATCGTAGGAGCTGATGCAAGACTGTTCTCCATGAAGGATCTTGGAGAGGCAAAGCAGATTTTAGGCATGAGGATTGAACGTGATGAGGAGACGGGAAATGTGTATCTTTCGCAAGCTAGTTACATTCAGAAGGTCTTGGAAAGATTCAGCATGTCAGAGTCAAAGCCTGTGAGTGTTCCACTGGGCAGTCAGTTCAAACTTTCAAGGAAGGAGTCACCTAGGAACAAGGAGGAACGTGCTCAAATGATGGGGGTACCATATGCCTCAGCAATTGGTAGCATCATGCATGCCATGGTGTGTACAAGACCAGATATTGCTCATGCAGTGGGAGTAGTAAACCGGTTCATCGGTGATCCGGGCAAGCAACATTGGGAAACAGTAAAGTGGGTCCTGCGATACTTGAGAGGTACCACAGATAAGGCTCTATGTTTCAAAGGCAAGAATTTGGCGCTGGTGGGTTATGTGGATGCAGACTTGGCATCAAATGACCTCGTTGGGAGAAGAAGTACAACCGGGTATGTTTTTACTTATGGCGGTACTGCTATATCTTGGACTTCTAAGTTGCAGAAGGTTGTTGCATTGTCCACTACGGAGGCAGAGTATGTAGCTGTGACAGAGGCAAGTAAAGAGATGGTGTGGTTGCAGACACTCTTGGGGGAACTTGGGAAAGAGCATGAAAATAGCACTCTTTTCAGTGATAGTCAAAGTGCTATATTTCTTGCAAAGAATCCGGCATTTCACTCAAGGACAAAGCATGTTGAGTTGAAGTATCACTACATCCGTCATCTTTTGGAAAGGAAGATCTTGCAGCTTATGAAGATACTTGGAGATGAGAATCCAGCGGACATGTTTACTAAGGTGGTAACCTTAGAGAAGTTGAAGCTATGCATAGCTTCAATTGGCCTTGGAACTTGAAGATAAGGCTAGGCGATGCCAGGTGGATAAGGGAGGAGAAACAAGAAGATATGGTTAAATGGACGATTTAGTCTCCAAGTGGGAGATTGTTGGAGTGTGGAGTCTAAATTGACTGAATCACGAGCTCTATAACCCCGAATTTTTGGGGGCCCATTTTTTGCTTCGGCCCAGTTGATCCTAATGGGCTTAGGATTAGGGCGAATGCTGTTTAAATATTGATATCGTCTTATTGTAATCATTATCCGAAAATATAGTGAAAAAACCTGGTTTGGCATCGCCCCCAGACGTAGTCGCAAGACGAACTGGGTAAACAAATCTCGTGTTATTTTTCGTTATCGTGTGTGTGCGTACAAAATTCCTAACAAGTTTGCTAGATGTGATGAAATTGTCCTATGGATTGCTTGTTGATGCTATTAGTATTTTGGTTTGATTTGAGCATTGCATGATATTTTCATAACTCTTTTGCCAAAATTTTTAGATCTATGATCCAAAAAAGTTTGGGGGGTGTCTTCATTTTTCAAATCTCATTGCAATGCTATGCTTAGAACAATTTTAGTGTTTCTTTGATGTTTTAGACCTTGTGCTAGATGATGACTTGTGTTTGCTTGCTGATTTTGTGCCATTGTTGCTAGCTTTGAGTAGTGATGCATGAGATATGCTTATGATTGTGTGGATGATGTTGATAGTATATGGTTAGGTGTAGTGGACTTATCATTTGATTCATGTCTTTTTATGGTGTTATTGATTCTATGATTCTTGATATATTGATGATTTGAGCATTTTTTATATGATATGAGTCTTGATCACCTATTACACGTGAGGTTTGAGCCTTTTAAGCCCGTTTCAATCTTGAACGGATGATATATTTTTTACGTGAGTTCCACACATGTACATGTTACTCTAGAACTTGGCTTGGGTCTTGTTTGAGACTACATTAGATGATGAATTTGCATGGTATGATTTGAGGCCATCTTTGATATGATTAAGTCACTTTGTCTATATGAGTCTACCATTGACATTATGATCCATTGCTTATCATTTTGTGCCTTTAGACCTTTCGTTTGGCTAACCACACTTTAAGTCATACTTCCTTCCTTTTGGGAACTCTCTTGTCCCTATGATTAGTAGAGTGAAAAGAAGGAAGGAATGTGGTGAGATGATGAAGAACTTGGTGGCTAAAGTGGAAAGAAATTCTAGTGCATAGGTTGATGTGTAAAGAATGTGCAAGTGCAAGTGCTAGCAAAGCTATGAGAAAAAGGGTTGATTCCTAAGTGTTGTGAGTATGATCACAATTTGCAAAAAGGGAAGTTAAATTGCTTTAAAAAGTGTTGATTAGAAAAGTGCATGAAGAGTGAGTGCTAATTGCATGAAGATGTGAATGAACTCTATTTTGATTCCTTCAACGCTTTACTAATCATACTTAATCACTTTTATCCATATATTTCCTTCCCTACCAAAGAGTCAACACTACAACCTTGATATAGTCCTCATTGATGTGTGAATGATTTGTCACTAAAGTGGTGGAGAACTTAGAATCAAGCCAAGCCTATGGTAGTAGATGTACTTTGTGTGATGATTGAGAGAGCCACATACACTTGAGAGATGAGATATACACTTCTTTGTGAGTATCTTGACTCATTGACTTGATTATTTGTTCATTGATTCTTTGTTGATGGTTGATTAGAGGATATTACATTCTAGACTTGCATGATATTGAGTGATGTGTTCATGACATTTGACAAAGTGTTTGATGCTTCATTGATACAATTATTCCCCTATCTTATTGCTTCGTTGCTCGAGGTCAGGCAACAATCTAGTTTGGGGGTATGACTAGGGTCATATTTGCATCATTTTGCATCTATTTCTATATGGCTTTGATGAGTTTGTTTTCGTATTTGACCCTAATATGCTATAAATTATGCTATTGACCTCTTGTTGGCAAGAAAATATGTTTTATAGGGAAAACCAAGCAAAAATGAGGAGTTCGTGATTAGAGCGAAGGAGACGATGAGATCTGAGCATGTGGAGAAGTTCAAATGACTCAAGGGAAGACCCTAGGAAGCTCGGATGAGAAATTGGATCGAAAACGAGGAAGTCGGAGATCAGACGTCACGGAGGAGCCATGGTCGCGCGTCGCCATGCTTCCGGTCGCTCGCCAGCCAGCCTATGGTCGCACGAGAGCTCTCTAACTCGAGTGCTGATGGACCGCACGCACATGGTTGTCGCACGTCCTCAGGCTCGTGGTCTCACGCCTTTACAAAATTCCGACAGATTAAGGGTATTTTCGTCTTTTGCGCGTTTAAGGAAGGGCACATTTGTCAAAGCATGAGGAGCACTATAAATACGTCAAGCAATAGATTTTGGAGGGACTTGTCATTATTCCACTTTCATTAGGGAGGTTTTAGAGAGAGGTTAGGTAGTTATTAGTGGGTTTTCTTATTACTTTGCACTTCTCTCTAAGAATTCTTGTAATCTAGCCATTAGATCTTTCATCCCTTTATACTGTTAGATTCGTATCGTCAAGAGCTTCATTCCTATGGTTCGGTTCATTTTTGCATTTTGACTTCTGGATCAAGAGTTGGATTTTCAAGGTAGTAGAGTAGACTTTCAATTCCTTTGTAATAGGTAATATTCTTGTAATCTCTTTCCATTTTAGTCTTAATCATGATACTAGTGTACTTAATTGTTGATTTGATCACTCAATTAGCTATGGGCTAAATCCCATTTGCATTGGTGTATGAAGCTTATGTAGTAATTTGGTGATTCTATCTATCCTACGCATGTTTTGTGAAATTGATTGGTTAATTCTCTTAATTGATGATTTGTATGAATGCTTAGAATGTCAATTAGATGTTTAGAGCCTAAGTGGATTAGCAACAAATGAGAATTGAGCTTGTTCATATAAGTTCTTAATTGAATGTTGTACATGTCAAGTGTTTGATGAAATGCTCTTAAGTCAATGAGAATTGTTTATGAGTATTTTCCTCTCAATTTGAGTGTTAAGTGTTGTTAGAGAGATCTAGACAGTCTAATGATACCTTAGGCTTAATTGATCAATCAATGGAACTTGCATGTTAGGAAAGATAGGCACCAAATGAACCATAAATGGATTACACTAATGCATACTTCTCAAACTTGCTCATCTTTCACAAGAAGGTGATAGGTAAATTTTAATATCTTGCAAAACTAAGTAGATAGAACCCAAGTCTTTTACTTGTTTTGTTAGATTCTACTTGATTCAAACAACAATCTTACTACTCATCACTCTGTTTCCCTGAGATCGATAAATTTTATAACTTGGTCACCTTGTCACGTACATTACGATCACGTACACTTGCGTGTGAGCATGAATTTGGCAAACACGATGACGAGTCACATCTTCGACGTGCCTATGAGGCTTCCTTCAAGAACCACGCCTTTGCTGATCAGCTTAAGGAAAGCTCTTGCAACTAGCGTTCTAAGTGAAACACAATGATGGCCGAAGCTTCGCATAATTACCGATGAGAGACTCCTCGATCCGCAAATGGATTTCCTCTCCAAAGAAAATTTTCAAGGAACGAACTCCAAAAGTAGTGGTGGTGGTGTTGAAATAAACCATGGTGGTGATCTACAAGACAAGTGAAAAAAAATTAATTAGTCGTGAATTAATTTGGTAACGCGAAAATTTACTTGTCTTAAAATTCATGAAATGAGTTCATTTTAAATTGGCTCAATTTTAATATTCAAAATAACAACCCACTAAATCATTATTTTAGTTCGGACTTGTTTTTTTTTTAAAACAAAAAATTAAAAGCCCAATTATGGAGGCCCAAGGTATGCATTTGTCATTTCTCCATAGCAAAAGCCTCGAGTCAATTTCATCATGCCAAAAGTTGCGGCAGCCATTCTCTCTGAAAACAAGGTGTGGCCAGAATCGCCTCAAAAACCACCACTTCTGTTCACGCCAAAAATGTGTCGCACATCGTCCTCACTAGCTGCAAGAAGGTACCGCTTGCCACTAATTCCACCTAATTAAAGTCGAGTGATCTGAAATTTTGCTCTCACTCGCCACAAGAAAATTGCCGCCGCGAGCGCCACCACCGGCACACCTCCATATGTTGCCCTCTTGATTAACTCCAATGCCAAAACTTTCCTTCCAATCCAGAGATCTGCCGCCAAGGACCGCCACCACACTTGTTATCCCAGCCTTCCAGACACCGACACTTCAGCCGGGAAAATGCCAAGATGCCCCTCGCTAATTTGGCCTCAATCGAAAACAACCAGCTGGCGTCCCTCGCCTAGAACCGCCGCAGAGCCCTGCCACCAAGAAGCAACTGCCGAAAATTCCTCCATCGACACCAACCGTCTCATAGCCGCCGCACTTCACCACGGCCAAAGACTTGCCCGAGAGTTGACACCAATCGGAGTCACCATGCGAACAAGATCTTTCGCACGGCCAAAAATCAGATGCTGCCATCATCAATTTTGCTGCCTTTGTTGCGTATCTCCTCTTCGATTGAATCTACCATCGGTCGTCTTCTCTACCGGAAATCACCTCATGCCATTCCCCTTTGTACCGCCAACAGCAAGACTGTTGCAACCGCCGCCGCGCGAGAAGAGCCACTGCAATCGCCACATCGCCTCGCTACCGTTGCGGCGATAAAATCAATGCCTCCTTTTTTCCAGGTCTGATTCGTCACCAGAAAATTGCGCCGCCAACAGCACGCCATCACTCCATTGTTGGTATGCACCCTCATCCGCTGTTGTCGTCGAGACACCAAGAATCATCGACCATCCCCTTCAAGTCACAGCTTTTTTCCGACGATAAAAGCTGCCGCCATCGTGTGGACGAAAATTGTGCGCCGCCTAAACTAACTGCCATCACCACTAATGACTTCGCCACTAGAAATTGTAGAGCCTCATCGCGCCTCAAATCATGCCAGAACCTGCTCTTCTCCAACCGCTGCACAGATACGCCACAAGAAACCGCCGCTACTGGAATCTATTTGAAGCCGCCTCCAGTGTCTGCCATCTCCCGTCAATTTACCGCAGCTAGAAATCGCCAGTGATTTTCTTCAACTGACACACAACACTCCTTCGCACATAATTTGCTCGATGAAATGTGAGATTTGCATCTACTTTGCTCATTACCTTGCAGAGAAACGAAAGAAGAGAGAGGATAAAGTATCTGCAGAATTGGTATTCAAAATAAATTGAGAGTAAATCAGTTAATTCTCGATAATCTTCTCTTTAACAAGAAAGTTTGGAGAATAATAGCCAATGCTCTAAAGATGACGGGAAGAGGAACAGAAGGCATCTATATATAGGAATCGAAGTAGGGTGGAATCCATGATAATCTAGGCTTTGAAGATTTGATATGTTCAAGATTTTGCAATATTCATGGATATGATATACTAATTGTATCTATAATGTGAAGATTTTGAGCAAGAGTTCACAATATATGCATGCAAATTTCGTGGAAATGAATTCTCATATAAATAATATCTTTATCTTTGGGCTTATGAAATCAATTGTTGTGATAAATAGGCCCCCTCATCACATTGGGCTTACTCATCCAAAGTCCAAATGCAACTTATGAATAGAATGGATATTTTACTATAAAAAAAATCAAGAAATTACAAGTTTCAAGTCAAGTGCAAGAAGAAAATTGAAGTTTCGCAAATCGTCCACATCGACAATAAAAACGCTCGCGATCGAAGTGCGAGGGATCAATTTGTAAGCAATTAAAATTAATTGTAGAAATAAAAAATAATATGTAGAAATTACATGTTAAATCATTTATTATTGACAATTTGGATAAATTTAATTCCTAAATAATAAATTCAACTGGGCTTTAAAAGCCTAATAAATCATAGTGGGTCTCAAAAGCCTAATAAATTCAATTGGGCCTCAAAAGCCTAATAAATTCAATTGGGCCTCTAAAGTCCAATTAATTTTTCTGGATTTTTAAAGTTATCAAATCCGATATTTAAAAAGCCAAAGAAATAAAATTTTCACAAATATCCTTCAAGATTATCAAATCTGGCATCTTTTGAGAATATTGACTTGAACTAATATTTTTCAAATAAACAAAATCCAAACCTCAAAAGGAAGGGATCGTGTAGTATAAGCAAGTATAAGGACAAGTAGTATCGAACCCGAAGGAGGTAAAACTAGGAATGAATTGTTTGTTTATTATTTGAGTTAAAAAAATATATAAAATTCTAACTATGAATTGAAAATGCAAAGAGTGTGGTATTCTAAACTCTAACAGTCACTCAATGAGATTAAATAAATAAAATAAACACAACATAAAACTGTGTAAGTGGAAAGGGTGAAATATACTCCGAATATGATTCATTAGGCATCCCCCTATCCGTAGGTAATTCAACAAACACACTATGTATTTCAATTCATTTATATAGAGCCACCACTATTATATGCAATCATTTTTTAGACAAAATAACTATTTTGTTTCCTATCATCTTCCCATCATGTTGAGTCCTCTAGAGCCCTCACTTGAGTCCTCAAGGCAAATTAAATCTCCTAGGGTGGTGAATTAATTATTCCGTTCCAACATGGGTACTAAGTCTAATTAATTTGTATCTCACTATCATAGACAACAGTGTTCAATGCGGGTTAATCTAAGCACCTAAACTTTTGGTCGGACATCTAAACACTGATTTGATTCAAAATCCACATACTCACCCATACTTTTCTTGTGGCATTTAATTCACCCAATGGTCGTAGGCATGAATTAAATACACACAATCAAGCTTAAAGAATATTGCATGCAATTTTTACTCAACAAGACGCACCCTTAAATTATAAATTACGGAATTAAAATTCACAACACATCTATATTCCTACACAGAATAGAGTTCCTCCTAATTTCACATATTCGAAGTATTAAAAAATTAGTGCATCACTAATTCTAGAAAATAAATAAAATAAACAAATGAGACAAGAATTACTAAAACCATAAATAAAAAAATTAAAATTGGAGAAAGATAAAAATCCTAATCTACTGTAAAACAGAAGAAAGAAAAAAAATAAAGATAAACCCTAACCACTCTACTACTCTAATATCGAACGAAAATAAAACAAAATTGTTTAAACCCTAGTCTACTAAATCTCTTCCTTTCGAATTGCTAACTGTCCCCTTTATAAGAAAAAGTCACGTCTCTTCGCAGAATGGGCCTAATTTAATTTTTAAATAAATGGCAAATGGGTCTTACCTTTACAAGGCCCAAATCTCTATCATCATCTTCCTGATGTCGGTCACAGCAGGTATGGGGCGGTTTTGCAGGCGGCGATGAGGCGACGACGGGCAGAGGCTGGGTCTTGACGTGTGGCGGAAATTCGGTTGTGCGAATCGACGGCTGGGAACAGCTTCAATCGATGGACGTTTATGCTGTGGAGTGGCGGTTAATGGTGGTTGCAGCGGAACAGGTCGTCACGGACTGCGAAATCTGGCGATGCTTTGTGTGAATTCAGGCGGTTTCAGGTAGCAGTGGTTTCTGGCGATTTGGTTGCAGGTGAATACGACGAACAGGAAAGCGGTTATGAAGGTGTGCGACAGACTGGCAGAATCCGGGGACAAGAAACTAGTGTTGCAGTGGTGTTTGCGATTCAATCCAGCAGTAGGCGGTGAAACAATTTCCTATTTTCCGATGGCAATGGAGACGCGGCTTTCTGGGGTTGATGGAATGGGGGCAGTGTGATGGTGAGGAGTGGTGCGCCATTCAGACTGAAATGATTTTTGGTTGTTTCTCTGCTATTCCTCTTTTAACAGTACTGGTCCTGTAAAACAAATGGATCAAAATAGTACATGAATTTTTTTCACTTAGATTAATTAAATGGGCAACAATATTTAAATTGTACCCAAATAATATTTTCACAATTTAATGCATGAATTCATCTCAATTTTTTTATAAATTTACGACATCCATACCACTTTCCGACAATTAAGCTCAAATGATATAATTAGTTAAAATAATGCCCGAAATTCTACCGAAATAAGCAAATTAGACACAGTAATTTCGAGTAATTTTCACACCAATCAAATATTCCCCAAATCATATCTTTCGGTCCATCAAATCAGGTCTGCACATCTAGAATTCTACACTTATAAATAGGGTCTCATTCTAGTCATTTTTCATCGATGAGAAGTCAAGAAGATCAGGACTTAAAGAGAAGCATCCAAGACTTCAGGCATCCTTGAAAATTCAAAGGCGTTCTTCGCGGCTTCAAGAACGTTCTTTGAGTTCTTCATCAACAAGGTGTTTTGATCCGGGATTACGGTGCGAAGCCTCCGGCCGGCACGTTCTTCATCAACAACGATGTTTGATTCGAGAAACACAGCGTCAAGCCCCTCCAGTCAACGTTCAACTACAACAACGATGATTGATAACAACTCAAGAAGATCAGAGCTTGGAGAGGAGGAGCAACTCAGAAGATCCAAGACTTCGAGCATCCTTGAAGATTCAAAGGCATTCTTCGCAGCTTCAAGAGCATTCTTCGAGTTATTCATCAACAAAGGTGTTTTGATCCAGGATCACTATGTGAAGCCTCCGATCGATGTTCTTCATCAACATTGGCAATCGATTCAAGAAACACAGTGTGATGCCCCTCCAATGAACTATCATCCACAAGTCCACAACAACAACAACGATTGACAACAACTCTAGAAGATCAGAGCTTGGAGAGGATGAGCAACTCGGAAGATCCAAGACTTCGAGCATCCTTCAAGATTCAAAGGCATTCTTTGTGGCTTCAAAAGCGTTCTTCGAGTTCTTCATCAACAAAGGTGTTTTGATCTGGGATCACGGTACAAAGCCTCCATTTGACGTTCTTCATCAACATCGGCGATCGATTCGAGAAACACGGTGTCAAGCCCCTCTAGTCAACGTTCAACTACAACAACACCATTCACGATAAGAAGTCAAGAAGATCAGAGCTTAGAGAGAAGCATCTATATCCAAGACTTCAGGCAACCTTGAAGATTAAAAGGCGTTCTTCGCAACTTCAAGAGCGTTTTTCGAGTTCTTCATCAACAAAGGCATTTTGATCCGTGATCACAATGCGAAGCCTCTGGTCGGTGTTCTTCATCAACAACGACGTTTGATTCGAGAAACATGGCATGAAGCCCCTCCAATCAACGATCATCCCCAAGTTCTCCATGGCGATCAACACTGCTCAACTACAACGAAACCATCATAGGGAGTCCAAAGGTGAACACTCAACAATGTCCTTCCAACAAGGCAATATTAATTTGAAATTAGGCTTAACTCCCACAAATTAATATCAACTTCAACATCAAACTCGGACCCAAATCATAAAATCAACACAGTCCTTCCATAAGGCAACATTAATTTGAAACAAGGCCCAACGCCCTCGAATTAACGTCCAACTCCAAAGTCAACATCGGTCCAACTCCGACAAACTCCAAATCAAATCAAGACCAAGTCAAGACTTGAAGAGAAGAATTAGAGGATCAAATAGATATTGGACCAAATCAATTTCGCTTGATATTCTTAAATTCAAATATTCTTTGTAATTCCATTTTCACATTATTAATAGAGAGATTAATTTTCGTGAAGGAAATTTGTAGGTTACAGAAACAACTGCGGAGAATTGGGGGATCAATGCGACGGTGCCCTGTGCCTATAGGAGTTGCACCACTGTCCCCAATTGTGTGTTAGTTCCTATAACCTAATCGCAAGAACATCATCACAATACAACTCTCGACTAGGCAGCATGTCGGATTGTAAAATTTATAATCTGATTTACCAAATGATGCAGGAATGCGTCTGTATAAAAGAAAAGCAAAAATGATATGAACAAGAGAATCAATCTGTTACTACTTATACTGATTGAATCGCTCAAGCGAAATCATCCCAATATTGTGTATCAAATCCCAACCAATCCTAATATCAATGTTTATAGGTTTAAATACTACTAGAATATCCAATTAAGATTTAAAAAAAAGCTCAATAATGTTGGCCTAATAAATAAAGTATGAAATAAATGTAAACTCCTATTATAATTGAGTCTAATTTCTCCAAATGACGAAATGCTGCTTCGTACACCAATAATCCTTGTTATCCACTAGTGGATATATAAGTGACGCATTGTGATCTCACCAAATGGTTATTATATATATATATATATATATATATATATATATTGATATGTGATTATTTCCATCAGTTTAGTGTTGAAATATTAAAGTTTTGATTGCTCCAATAAAAATTAGGTTAATAAATATATTTTGTTTTAAGTTGGTATACAACATTTCAAGAAAAAATATAGTTGAATTGCAAAAAAAATATTATTATTTTTATAATTTTATGTGGCGTTTGATAACAAAAATTAATAAGAATGAGATGAATATATGGTAATAAAAATAATAAAGGAAGAATATCATATGAAGACTCAATTGTTAGTTTCTATTTAAGTCTTCAATTTTTAAGTGTATCAAAGCAAGATCTATAAACTTTTCTCAAATAAAAAAAAAATTGTCTCAGTTCAAAATTCACCCATTTGTTATTGTTTCAGTCTTTTTATAAAAAACTAAAAGCTTAACAATTTTTTCGTTTCCAACTAAATTTTAAAATATAATATATTAGATAAAAAAATTGTAAATTTTTTTTGTAACTAGTACTAAATACTTTTAAAATGGAGCATAAAAAAATTCTTTTAGGCTATAAATTTGTGTGATTAAAATGAATTTTGTGGGATTTATTAATGAAATAAAAATAATAGACATATAAATCATATATGGAATGGATAAATTGTACGTTTTGTCCCATAAGAATTAGTACTCAATAAATTTGATCTCACATTCTTTATTGGTCTTTTTTTTAGCATATTTAGTCTCAGACCCTCCCAAGGGGAAGGTTTATGTTGATGTGGCATCATAGAAAAAACCAAAGGAGAGATTTTTTTACCATTGGGGGAGAGGTGGGGTAGATGAGGAGGTAGAGAGGTTTCTACCAGGGTAGAAGAGGGAGGAAGAGTGGGAAAAAGAGAGAGTGGGAGCAATGTAGGCAGTAGGCGGGCGCGTGTGGCCCACGTGCGAGTGGGAGTGCGGCGCTGTGAGCCCCGCATCTGCTACCCATGTTCTTTTTTTTTTTTTATTATTTGTGTTTATATTCCAATTTCCTTGCAGCCGTTGGAAAGCTCTTTTTTTATTATTATTTTTGATTTTATACATTGCAGAAGTCGTTGGAGTATAAGGACAATGAATTCATTTTTTGCTTTATCTTCAATATGGTCGTTGTCCTTTTTTTTTTTAATTTCAAACACTATATTATTGTTGGCTCTCTTTCAGTTTTTTTTTTTGTTTGTTATCAACGGTTATATCCAAATTTTCATTATAAATACCTCTTCTCATTTCACAATATTTACTACTATCAAGATATATTTTTTTTGTAATTCTATTCTTAAAAAAAGAGGGTAAAGAGTGGATTTCAAAATCTAGAGAAAATGCATCGTCTCCAACTATCGATTTTCGTCCACCGATTATCAACTTTCTTCCTCAGAATTCTAATTTTCAACCCCAAAATTTTCCGATTCTTCCTGATGGCACTCAAACCAACCCGGTTAATTTATCTTAAATTCTCTACATGTATTCAGCTCAATTTTCTTATATACCAGTTTCTCAATATGATTTTCATCCTCCAATTGGATCAAACTCATCTAAAAAGGCTAGTGCAGATGGTTCTGAAAAAGACGGGAGACACTTCAACACCGAACTCCCGACGTTCGTCTCCTTTCTCATCTCAATTTCCTCCAATCGGACTTGTAGACATAAATCTCACTGTTGATTTTGAGGTTGTCAATGATCCACCGAGGGCTCCTATTTTACAAAAGAAAAATTACTCTCATGAGGAAAATGCTCACCTCGTAAGTTGTTGGGTCAATATTAGCACAGACTCTGTGGTTGGAAATGATCAAAAATTGGAGCAAATGTGGATTTGGATTGCTGATGCATACAACAGGAACCCTCCAAGCGGCATGCCATTTAGGAGTCATAATGTGTTAAAATCACATTACTATACACTACAAAAACAGGTAAAATGGTTCAGTTGTTATTTTAATAAGGTGAAGAAGGCATGGGGTAATGGTTGCAGTGATGCTGATATAATAAAGTAGGCGAGAGTTCAATATAAAGTAAAATATGGAATAGTTCTTGGTGTAATTTGAAAGATAATTCGAAGTTTGCGGATCCAGAAGATTATTGTCGCTGAACGAAAAAGGTAAAAATCTCGGCCAGTGGAGAGAGTATGTGGTATCTTCCAACACTGATACGAGCGCTAGAGAGGAAGCTAGGGTGGAACACACTCGTCCAATAGGGAGAAACACAACAAGATGAATGGCTAAGGGAAATGGTAAAGAAGCCACATCCAATGCATGAGAAAATATCGACGATATTAATCAGAGGCATTAAGTCTTAGAAGAACAGAATAAGAAAAAGCTCAAAATTAAAGCCTACAGAGCCTTACTGCTGCAAAACAGCATAAAATACCCATGAAAAATACCTCGAAAATGTCAGATGAACAGCTACGTATCCACCTTCATATGGTAGAAAAAATCAAGACCAAGTGGGGATTGTAGGAGTGAATAGTCGTTGTAATATTAGTTGTCGTATTTCTTTCCATTGTAATATTAGTCGTCATTTTTCTTTCTATTGTAATATTAGTTTTCGTATTTCTTTACATTGTAATATTAGTCGTCGTATTTCTTTTTATTGTAATATTAGTCGTTGTACTTCTTCCTATTGGAATATTAGTCGTTGTATTTATTTTCAATTTAAAAGCCAGCTGTTATAAAACTAGCCGTTGGAATTTAGCCGTTGAAGAACTATACTCTATTTAAGGATCTATTTTACAATTGCATCTCTCATCTCAAAATATTATACTCCTCTCAAACATGTCTTCCTCTTCTCACTCATTATCCGAGGAAAGAGAAAGTGATAACATTCTTGAGTTTCTATTTGATGACACGACTGAGAAAAAAATATAGTCGTTGCTTAAAAAAATTAAGAGTTACTTGGCGGTGCGGGAACTTCTGCCGATGGAGTAGGAAAGTGAAGAACATATATGTACCGAGATTGTGAGGCAGGGCACAGAAGACTCTACATTGACTACTTCTCTGAAAATTTGATATATGGAAGCGACATATTTCGCCGATGTTTCCATATGTCGAGAGAGTTATTCTTACGCATAGTTGATTGACTGGAGTCCCACAATGACTATTTCCTGTGGAGGGTCGATGCAACTGGAAAAAAAAAGGGATTCTCTCCAATACAAAAGTGCACAGTGGTCATCCGCCAATTGGCATATGGCGGGCCTGCCGACCATTGGGATGAGTACCTACGTGTTGCTGAAATAACCGCAATTGAATGTCTTTTTAAGTTTTGTCGTTGCGTGATTGAACTATTTGGCTAATACAACTTGAGGAAGCCTACTGCCCAAGATTGTCAACGATTGTTACAAATTCACGAAGAAAGAGACGAATTTCCAGGAATGCTGGGGAGCCTTGATTGCATGCATTGGGAATTGAGATTTTGTCCAGTTGCTTGGAAAGGTCAATTCACACGCGGTGATCATGGCGCTCCAACAATCGAAGTGGTTGCCTCTGCAGATCTATGGATATGGCATGCCTACTTTTGAGTAGGAGGATCCAACAATGACATAAACGTGCTCAATTAGTGTCCTTTGTTTACAGGTACTCTACAAGGACGTGCTCCACCCGTTAATTTTACAATCAACAGTAAGCAATATAATCAAGGATACTATCTTACCGATGAAATCTATTCAGAGTGGACTGCTTTTGTGAAAAGTTTTCCATGTCATCAAGATCCAAAGCGGAAGTATTTCAAGGAATTACCATAGACTGCTAGAAAAGATGTTGAACGGGCCTTTGGAGTGCTTCAAAAATGTAGGGCAATGATCAGCGGTCCAAGTCATTTCTGGTACAAGAATAACTTGAAGGATATAATGTTAACTTGCATTATATTGCACAATATGATAATCGTAGATGAAGAAAATGCAGTGGTCGATTGGTCCAACGATCTCAATTATGTCATTCCGCCTCCACAAGTCCGTCAAGGATCAACTGGAGCATTCAATGACTACGTCAAGAGAGGTGTTCAATTACGAGATAAGCAGAAACATCTTCAGCTACGACATGATTTAATTGAGCATGTTTGGGCTCGATTCGAAAATAATTAACTAGATATTAAATTGATCGTTGTAAAATTATTTCATTGCTTTCGAATTTTCTAGTATACTTTGCATGCTTTTAATTTGTATTTTATCGTTTATGTAATGAAAAAATTAATAATATATTTTTGGAGTTTTTTTAAAATATAATAAAATATAAAAAATTAAAATAATTAGAGTATTTAATTATTTATTATTTATTTGGAAATTAGATAATTAATATAGTTCATAAATTAAATTATAAAGAAAATAAATAAAATATTAATTGAAGTGGGTCCCTAAAAAATCTACTTTTTAGGTTTATTGTTGGGATGCGTTTTGTTTTGTTTTGAAGGTAGAGATATTTTGCTTTTGAGGTAGCGCTGAAGTGGTAAGAAAAAACCTGCTTTTTGAGGTTGATGATTGAAGAGGGTTTCACTCATTAAAATAAATTGCACATATGATCCCATGAAAATTTGTGCTTAATAGATTTGGTCTCATATTAATTCATTAGTTTTAACTTTTAACGAAAAAATCTTACGGGACCATTTATGTAAAAAAAAAAGACCTAAATCATGAGCACAAATTTTTATAGGACCATTTGTGCAATTTACCCTATATGAAATATATTCTAAAATTAAAAAAAATATCTAGTATTAAATAAAACTGATAATTCTTTATATAAAAAGGTTGTGGTGTACGTCTAGTACAATTATAAATGAAGAAAACAAACTCATGAATGAAGACAAGAAATAAACTTGAATCTAAAATTGAGGAAAAAAAAATTTGGAAACAAGTGAGCCTCGGCGTATCTATGTAGATTTCTTTTGCTCTTTTATGGTCCACAGCTTAACTTGGGCCACAATTTGTTTTGGGCCCTTCGTTTTTTTTAAAGTTTTGTTTAGGCTGGCCTTTGGCCCACATTTGTTGTGTCTCATGGGTTCATGATTATTACCCTTTTTTTTTAACGATCGGGTCTTCATTTCTACTGTTTTTTTCTCTCGTGACGTGCTCCTTTTTTTTTTTTTTTTTAAAGCAAATTTTGTATAAAACCGATATAAAATGTGATATATTTATAAGTTTTTGTCACACTTAATAGTATTACAAAAATATATAAAAGTATTATGTCTCATGTCTAATACAAATTTATAATTTTTAACAAAAATATTGCAGTCATTTAAACTTTTGATTGGGCCAAGTTTTTCTGGTTGAGACGTAGACATTAATTCAGCCCAAGTAGACTTTTAATTAATGCACAGCTTATATGCACCCACAGATGTTTGAAGTACACACTTAAATATATAATTATGTATAATAGTATAGAATATGACCATTATATCCTTCGTGATAAACTAGGCACTCACTTTCTATCAAACGCATATCGCAATTCCCACGTTCACGCCAACGCCCGGAAGAAATAGACCATGAAGAGTATTTTGCAGGAGTTAAAAAATGCAATTGAATCTTTCCGATGATTTCATGAGCACTCGAGGTTTTTTTCTTTGATTTCTAAAAAAAGTTGGGGATGAATCCAGCGATGGCAACCTCAGTTGCACAAGGGATAACAATCGCAAATCGCCATAACCACGCCCACGCCGGAAGAATCACTCCGTGAAGAGTATTTTGCAGGAGTTGAAAGATGCAATCAAATCCTTCCGATGATTTAATGAGCCTCACTCTCGAGGTTTTTTTCTTTTTTTCTAAAAAATGGGGATGAAATTTGGGGATGAAACGATTTTATATTGATTTTCTTTAATATTTGTGTAATCAATTTTGGTGTAATTATTCTGGTTCACGATTTCATATTTAATCAATTTTGGGATTTTGCTATTCATATTGTAATCGATTTTGGTGAAATTTGGGTGTGCGATTTCATATCGTAATCGATTTAAGATTTTTGTTGTTCATATCATAATCAATTTTGCCAAAGAATATTTTTTTTTATTTAATTTTTGGTGAAGAATAGAGATGAAGAATATTTTTTTATTTGATTTTTAGTGGAGAACATCTTTTTCTATAAAAAAATTCGGTGAAGAATTTTTTTTTTTTTTTTTTGAGAAATTTGGAGATGAAATCTGGGGATGGAACGTAGACAAACCTTTTTTTTTCTTTGATTTTTTGTGAAGAATATCGTTCTTTTTTTTGTTGAAGAACATCTTTTTTTTTTCTCGATGAAAAGTAGATAGACCTTTTCTTTCTCTAAAATATGGATGCACGATTTTTCTGTTAAAGGAGGGTAATTTGTTAAAATTTTATGTGGGTGTACTCAATTTTAAATAACTGTATTCAACGAGTGTGTATACTTCAAACACACGTGGATGCATATAACCTGGGCCTTTAATTAATATTATGCCCATGTTATTTAGACTCCATTCTATGAAAAGTACACTCCTCTATGAGAATATCCTACTGTATATTAAGTATATCCCAAGTTAATTTCTTAATATGCCCTATTTTCATAATATTTCATTTTACGAAAATTAACGTTTGAATTTTTTTTTTTTTTGAAAATCATACATGGTTTCAAAAAAAATTCTGAAAATTGTACGTAGTTTTGAAAATAATTTCCGAAATTAAATCAATAACTCAGCAAATTTGAATTGAGATTTTACGAAATGCAAAAATAAATAAAAAAACGAGCAAAATAATTTACAATGTGTTGTTGGAGGATCAATATTTATGGTGAATCTTCGGTGGTTAATGTCGTCTTGGATCCTAACAACTATTTAATGAAGAGAACTGGATGCTTAAATGTCTGGAGAGACAAGAGAACTCAAGAACAATAAATAAAAGCAATACAAGCATCAAGAATTGTCAAGTCTATCTGTGTGGAGCTTAGACATTAAGGTTTCAGATACTTTATTGTGTATCCAAGTTGCAGTATTTGTAGTTAGAAGCATGTTCCTTGTATTGCTCTAGTATCTTGTCTGAATCCATGCATTTAATGCAAGTATTCTGTTGGGTGCAGGATCTGAACCAAATCCTCAGCTAAACATTCGTACTTGACTTTTGACAGGCAATATAAGTATTTTCTATAGTGGGTTCTACCCAATTGACTCTAAAAAAGTATAATATGTTATATTTTGTTATAATAATCTTGATTCTATAGTATGAGGTTCCAAGCATCTTCTCGTTGTTCGAGATATGAGGTTCATGTTGTTATTTTTGGAAGCTCGCCAACGTGTAATGAGTTCAAGCGAGGTGGATTCTTCCTGGATCTTACCTGATATCTCCGAGGCACGACGAGGTAGATAGGATGCGATCAAGGTACCATCAAGGTACAATTGAGATCTTCATGGCTTGACCTCAAGCTCGTATAGCTTCATGCCTTAGATTAATTTTTTTTTGGGACTCTGAGCTTTCAGGTCTCGCCCAGAGATTTTAGGCTTTTTGTAGCTAATTGTGCCTTGGACCCATGAATTATTATGTTACAACAATTGCTGCCCCAACTCATCCATGGGAATTTTGAGATCTAGCGGATCTACTCTGAGGCCGATATCTGTCTAAGGAGTGGTTAATTCATGCAGGTCCGAGGTGCTAGAGTCGAGTTTTTGATGAACTTCGGATTTCGTGGTGTGAAAAAAGTTGGTACATCTTTTTTGGGAACTACAAAAGGAATTGGCATCAGTAGTTGTAGTGGAATTGAACTATTGACAGTAATTATGATGCAAGCAAATCAAGTAGCGGTGCGAGGAACTTTGCTCTATAAGCCTTAAAAAAAGTAATAAATGATCATTAATCTTCTTAATTCACTCTAAATCCAGAAAAAAATTGTGAATAAAGCACGGAGGGACATTTGTGATCAAATTAATATTGCACCCAATAAAATAACGACACGTGTATACATATTAAATAAATATCTACCCAAATTACTATTTTAATTTAGAGAGTTTAATTAATTTAATTCTCAAATTAAATAGTAAAAAATTAATAATTATTATACAAAATTTAAATCAATGAGTTTTTTGGTACTTGTATACGGCAATAAGTACTTGATTTACCATATTTATTTGAGATCATAAATGTCTAATATATAAATAAGAAGACGGAAATCAATCAAGCTAAATTTGATTGGTTCATTAATCCTGCATCAGCGAACTGGATCGCACCACATGTCACTACTAAAGAAGGAAATTCTTCACCTTTGTAGCCCATAAATAGGGGTCATTCTCATTTGTTCAATAGGTTGTCCAGATGAACAACCAGAAGAACAATGAGCAACAAACACAAGATGAAGCAAGACAAGCACTAGCAACGAGCAACTCAGCAAGACGAGCTTGAGCTAAGAAGAATCATGCAGTCAGACTTGAAGATTCAGAGCGTCCTTCACCAGATTCAGACTGTTCTTCATAAAAAATAAGTAGAAATAGCATTTGATCCAGGATCAAGGGGCTAAATCACTCCAATCAAGTATTTCTCCTCAAAAAAAATCTTGAAGACTCAAAGTGTTCTTTGCCGCCTTCGAAGCGTTCTTCGTCGAAGCAGCCTTGAAGACTCAAAAAGTTCTTCACTGCCTTCGAAGCATTCTTTGTTAAAGCAGCCAGAAACACCAGTTGATCCATAAATAAGGAGCTAATCCCTATAATCAGACGTTTCTCCTTGGAGGAATAATTAAAGATTTAGAAGTGTTCTTCTTCAAGATCTACCACAAACACTCTTCGATCTAGGAGCACACTTGAAGATTCAAAGAGCGTTCTTCATCAAAGTTAGAAGTGTTCTTCATCAAATCTCCAAAGACTTTGTTTGATCCAAAACAAGACGTTGATGTTCTTGGATAAATGCTACAAGTCAAAGTCAACTTCAAAAAGAGAATTGAATGATCGAGTCTAGAGAGAACCCCTTCAAATATTCAGTTTGATTTGAAGAAATAAGTTGTACATCATATATTTTGTTAGTAAAATTATTTTCACGAAATTTGTTATTACAAATTTGGCACACCTAGTGGGACCCTACTCTACCTATCATCTCTCCTATTCAAACTCAATATCAAGTATCTTTAGTATGTCGTCTACTCGTACGATCGTTGTAATGGTTACTCCGTCTAAGACAACCAAAGCCAGTGTGGTTAGGAGGAACATATCGAAGAAGTTACAGTTTGAAGATGCCTCTTCACGAACCAACTCTTCAGTAGGGAATAGATCACTCTATGTTGTTATGGATGAGGAAGTGGATTCAGCAAGCTCTACTCCTCGTTCTCTGTCAGACTCATCATCAGCATCAGCCACAACTCCAGTGATGATGGCAAACACTTCAACCATAGTGAAAAACTTGCAAGCCTACTCAGAGTTGTTGAAGGTCTCACTCACCATGTCAAGGAATATGACATCTTGATTGCTAAACTGATTATAGGTCACGCCCTTGGAAAACAAATTGAATATCGTGATGAAGTAGAGACTTCAAGAAAACGTCAAGTAGTAGAAACTGAGCCAACTACTAGGGAGCTGCAAATCTTGGTTGATAGAGGGATTCAAGTTGATCAACTTAGAGTGCTCATATTAGAGAGAGTCCAAGGAAAGTTTGATGGCGACTCCAAATCAACTCACAACTACGCCAAGCCCTATACAAAAAAGATCAACAACTTGAGAATGCCAGTGAGTTTACCAACCTCCAAGTTTTAGGAATTCGATGGAATAGGCAACCTAAAACAGCACGGAACTCACTTTATCGACATTTGCAACAATATCGGAATGTATGGAGATTACCTAGTCAAATAGTTTGTTCACTCCCTGAAGAAAAATGCATTCGACTGGTGTATAGATTTAGAAGCTAACTCCATTGATAGCTGGTACCAGATCGAGCGTGAGTTCCTTACCAGTTTCTATAGTATGAGAAGAACGGTTTGCATGATCGAACTGACAAACACGCGCTAGTAGAAGGAAGAGCCTATCATAGACTAATCAACTGATGGAGGAATCTAAGATTGTATTACAAGGATAGTCTGTCAGAAATATCCACAATTGAGATGTACATCCAAGGGATGCGATGGGGCGTCCGATATATCTTGCAAGGGATCTAGCCAAGAACATTTGAAGAAATGGCAATAAGAGCTCACAACATGGACTGAGCCTGGCTGCTGCCAGATCTAACAGGCCACCAACCTAGGAACACCAGAGGTTTAGGAAAAAGTCGAAGGCCAAAAAAAGGGGGGCAAGACGTTCATTAAGGTGTCATACAAAGAAGCCATGCAAATAAATGCAAAGCCTGTTAAAACACAACGAACAAGTGAACATAAGACGAACCAAGATGAACAACTGCAACAAGTAACTCAACATACGATCTTGAGTTAGGAGCAATATTGTAGTCAGACTTGAAGATTCATAGCGTTCTTCACCAGAATCAGGCTTCTTCATAAAAAATAAGCAGAAACAACATCTGATCCAGGAACAAGAGGCTAAATCCCTCCATTCAAGAGTTTCTACTCGAAGAAGATCTTGAAGACTCAAAGCGTTCTTCTCCGCCTTCCAAGTGTTCTTTGTAAAAGTAGCCAGATAAACCATTTGATCTAGATTCAAAGAGCTCAGATGTTTCTCCCTGAAAGAATGCTTGAAGATTCAGAAGCGTTCTTCGCCAAATTCAAGTGTTGTTGATCAAGTTTACCACAAACACTCTTCGGTCCAGGAGCAAAGGGCTAAATCCCTCCAATCAAGTGTTTTCTAGTCCAAACACACTTGCAGATTCAAATAGCGTTTTTCATAAAAGTCAGAGTCGTTCTTCTTCAAATCTTTAGAGAATTCGTTTAATCTAAACCAAAGCATCATTGTTCTTGGATAAACGTTACAAGTCAAAGTCAACATCAAAATGAGAATCAGAGGATCAAGTCTAGAGAGAGAACCCCTTCAAATAATCAGTTTGATCTGACAAAATAAGTTGTACATCACATTTTTGTGTTAGTAAAATTATATTCACAAAATTTGTCATTACAAGTTTGGCATGCCCAATGGGACATTTTTGTGGGAGATTTAGCCAACGTCTTTTTGTGATTCTTTTATTGGCTTTATTAAACCTTGGTCAACATGTAGTCTCTTGTGATGATTTCTTCCTTGGGAAGTCAAACATGTGTGATCCAAGCGTGCCTTCCGAAGGATGCAGCTCCTTGTTTCTAATTGAAGGATATTTCTGGCTGGATTTTGTGAAGAACGGTCGAAGATGGCGAAGAACACTTGTTGATCTTCGAGGTGTTCTTTAAGAAAAATACCAATCGGCAGGATATAGGCCCTTGATCTTAAATTGTCCGTTGGTTCTGGTTGACTATGACAAAGAATGGCTTGAATATGGCGAAGAACAGCTTAGATCTTCAAAGAACTTCTTTAGATTTGTTGAAGAACGGCTTGAATCTTCTTAGCTTGCAGTCTGCTCGTAGAGAGGATTGTTACTGCTTGCTCGTTCATTGCTCGTTCATCTTTGGTGTGTTGGAATGCATGGACTTGATTCCTATTAATAGGGTAAGAACTTGAAGACCTTTCTTATTCACGCTAACACGTGGCAGGATTTGGTTAGCTGATGTTGATTTGATTGGCAACATTAATGAATTGACCAAATTTAGTTTGATTGATTTCCGCCGTCTTCTTTATTTATACAAAATATTTAGGATTTCGAATAAATAGGATAAATCAAGTATTTATTGCCGCATACGAGTGCCGAAGACTCATAAATAAATATTGACTTGTATCGTGTATAATAAATATTATTTTGATATTTATTTAATTTATACACGTGTCATTATTTAGTATGGTGCAAATGTTATCTGCTTAGATTTATAATTCGATGATAATAAATAAACTAGTATACTAATTCATTTATAATGTGAGAGACCAATATACAAAAAAAAACCTATATATGTTTAAAACCTAAACATGACAATGTCTACTCAATGTTTATGCTCTAAACATGACAAAAATTAGCATGACAATTACATTTTATAGTTAAAGCATACATGAAACACATGTTTATAACTTAAACATGACACTATGTGTTCAATGTTTATGTTGTAAACTTGTCAAATCATCTAAGTTACTTCCAACTTGTTGAGTATTCATATCATATGATGACATTATATCATTCCCAAATTGTCATAAGTAGTCATTGGTACTAGGATCATTGTTATTTGTATGTGGCTTGACATTGTCCTGCTAAATAATTATATTCTTACTTTCATTTAGTGGCCATTTGGACTTGATTGCTGGTATAATTTGAAAAAAAAAGTAATGTAACCAATAAATTTAAATGTTATTTATGATACTTATTATTTTTAAAACACTTAATGATGAAAACACTTTGATATGAATGACTATTATAGTATTATGTACCTAGTTGATTATGTAGCTCTTCATGACCTCTTCTGCCCATGTTGGTTTCAACTCCATGATTTTATTTTATTCTTGATATTTCTCATTGCTTTATCATTTTTGGTGAAGGGAAATATGTACCCCAACACTTGCATATTTGTGGTCTAGTCACTGCAAACATGAATATTAACTTTATGATAAATCTTTTGCTCTTATGTGATTTATAATGTCCTTGTTCACTTGGAATCAAGTAGTATCTGTCACCCTCCTTGATATAAAAACAATTTTCATCAAATGATCTATGTTGTGCATAGGTTTGAACTTCATTATATTGAACGATCTATTATATTGTGATGTACTTAAAATTAATTTCATGAACAATGTTTTTTAAGTTGTTAAATCAAGTATGATTTTTTTTTATGTGCTCTGCTCAACCACCATTTGACCTATTTGCGCACATCACTCAATCTTCTAATTGTAGATTTCTTTTCAAAATGTATAGAAGTTCAACAATATTTGATTATCCCTCTTCGAGTTGACCTCTTTTAAGGTTTCAAAAATAAAAATTGTGTTGCCTTTTCTTCAATGTAGCTGAAACTTTTGGCTATTTGTTCTAATTGATGGTGGTGCATTTAAAATTATGTTGGTGTAGTTGTCTCTTTAATATTAGTAGTTCTGTATTTCTGGTAGAAGGAATTGGTGAAAATTTAAATTTTAGAGTTAGAGAGAAGTTTAATATTTTAATGGCATCATTTTAGTTGTATTAAGTGTTGTAAAAAAAAAACTTTTAATTTTCTATAAAATTGTTCAATAAGCCATTTAATGTTGATTGTTATTATTGTTCATGTACAATGTTAAATAATGAATTTCCCTCCATTAGGACATTGTAAGGAATGCTGAACTGCCAAGTTCGTTATCTACCATAATTATCAATTGTATGATTCTACCAATAATACATCTGCCAATTTTGACTACATTTTCACTATTTATATTTAAAAATTATTATTCATTTGAACCTATATACAGGTTAGTGGGTATATATTTTTAGATAAAGTGGGAGTATGTAAGATGTATAATTTTAAGTAAAATTTTGAAAATTGATACAATTTAAATGATAATTCTAATATTGAAAAGTGATACAGGCCTCAGGGTAATACGTTTAAAAGACCGCAAAATCACTGTTGTGACCAGAATTATACGATTTTGGGCCTATAAACCGGGGTCTACTTGATCCTGGATTTATCCCAAAATGGGCCGTATTTTCATTAATGTAATAGTGTAGGGACTTGTTATACTTATTTGCAATAGGCCCATATATAAAGGGCAAATAGGTTTTTTCTTTCTTTTATGGTTGTCCCTCTATAAATACAGGGTCATCTCATTTGTAAAGGACTTGAAATCTCATTCAAGAAATATTACACACACAGGCTAGGGGCCTCTCTTTGGAGCACTCAAAGTCATATTCAAAGAAGAGGCTCTCAAGCTCCTCCCCATTGTTAGTTTTCTAATTTTATTTCTTTATCGATAGTTGTTAGTTATCGATTAATCACGGATATCCCTATAGCCACATAAATTCACACTTGAAGCGCGTTAAATCGGTAACAACAAATGGCGCTAGAAGGAGGGTCTTGTACGAATCATCACTATATATATTCGCTGATCGTTGTTCATCTTGAGGGTTGTAAAGCATCATCGAGTTGAAAGCTAAGTTCTCTCATTCTCAATTTCTTTTTCCAGATTATGTTTTCGTTGTTCTTCGGTTAAACTGAGGAGATTAGAAATTCAATCCATGTCTTTATACTTTCAACATGAAAACATAAAAACTATTTCAAGAATTAGTTCATACAAAATGAAAAAATCAATTCGTACATCCAGAATAGAGATCCAATTAACACTTATTTTTACTTAGTAAATCATACTGCATATTGTGCTGTTATTATAGAGATTATGTCTGTCACACTTTGAGTCTTTTTATACATAATTACCATGGTATCCTTCACATCATAATTATAGCAGCACATTTGGTGTTTTTTTAGATCATCACCGTTGATGTTTTAGAAAATTTTCAATAAAAGAAAATAAGAGAGAAGAGAACAACAACATTTTCTTCTTAACAAAACTAATCCATTTCTTTTTATCACAAGCAATGGTTATCTCAACCAATAAATCTCATAACTGTAAGCCTTTTTTGTACAACCTCTAAAGGAAAACAAAAAAGGGCAGCAAAGTCCATCACTCACTCACCATCTCCATAAGAAATGTATACATATATATATATATATATATATATATATATATATATACACATATGAATATACAAATGAACATAATAAGGGTGGGGCCAGACTACCAATGACTCTTTCACTTTTGAGAGAGATTCAGGAGGAGGCCAATGTCGCAACTGCCATTGAAACTATTATCAAACCTCTAAGCTTACTTTAGAGCGCTGATGCTCACCACATATCCATCCACCATCAATGGGAAGCCTTACGAGTTGCCATTTTTGAAGAAAAATACCAATGTTTGAAAGCTTTACTACCATAGTTAATGTCAAAACCCGGAAACATGCACCATTCGAATCAAGCCACAGTCGTTGCTCAGCAACCACTCGCTGGAATCACCAGCACCAGGCAAGAGCACAACAAATTCCACCTCAGCATGGCCTGTAACTCCTAAATTAATGTCACTGATCGATTGAAATTTGGGCAAAATTGAAGTATAATTCCTTTAGGAATTTAATCGAAATTTAATCTTATGCGTGATAGGGGGTTTGTCCCTCCGCCTCCCCGATCATGAGAAATTAGTGGGGAATTAGGAGGGGAAATAGTCTGCATACGTGAGGAATTGAAAATGGTAGCAGTACGCGCAGATTTAGCTGTAGATTTAGGATTTAAAAATCACTTCTTCAGCGTGCTACCAACAGGTTTTTGGAAAGGTAAATTGGACAATAATTTGCGACCAATTGCAGCCAAATTTAGTGCATGGGCGTGGAAGAAGATGAAACACCCTTTTCACCATGGAAAGCAACGTGAATAGGGTTCGATTCAAGAAAATTATCATTGGGCTTTCCGGCAGATTTTTGGGAAACCGAAAAGGAATCCACATCGAAAATTTGACGATGAGAAGATGATGCGGGAGGATCAACCAACATGGCAAATTAAAGATCGAAAGAGATTTTATTGAGTGATTTGGGGATTCTATGTGTGTTGGACCATATATAAAAAAAAGACCTCTATCCCCTGAGGCAGAAGATTCAGTTGGGTGGCTAAAACATTCTCAACGAGTTCAGAGATTCGTCGGAGAAGACCTTTTTCCCACTCCGTATCAGGTCATTCTAAACTTACTTCCCTTTCAATTTCATTCTAAAATATTATTTCATAAATTCGGGGGCCTATGCTTTGAATTTCATAAAATTAAAAAATGTTATCCTCTGTGAGAACACACGGTTTTATTTAGAGCAAAATATTTGAATCTATTTGCATGCTCACCTGTCAAAAGTACTTTTAATAGATCATATTTTTAAAACCCCGAGGGGCACAAAAAAATTCTTGTGAACAAAAAAGAAAATATTGTGAAAAATTTCTTGTGAACAAGAATACTCCTCATAACATCTTGCATTGTAGCACTTCGAGCAAGCAAGTCACAAAAATCTTGCGTCGTAGCTCTTCGAGCAAGCAAGTCATAAAAATCTTGCGTCGTAGCTCCTCGAGCAAGCAAGTCATGAAAATATTGTGACATAGCTCCTCGAGCAAGCAAGTCACAAAAATCTTGCATCGTAGCTCCTCGAGCAAGCAAGACATGAAAAAATTATGTTGTCGCTCTTCGAGCAAGCAAGTCTCGAACATTTTGCGTCGAAGCTCCAGGAGCTAGCAAGTCTCTGTTAAACTCGTGCAAGCCTTCTTAAAGGTTAGCGAATAATCTCTCGCGCAAACCTTCTTAAAGGCTAGCGAGTAAGTCACTCTTATGTCGGGTCGTATAGTTTGCTTTTTCAGTGTTTACGAATAGCTTTTTCAGCTGTAGAGAGTAAGTCACTCTTACGTCGGGCGCTTTCCTGGGAGCGTTTATTATGCGGTCCTTTGTAGCGTGTATTACACTGCCTTTGGAGTGTTTAGTATGCTGTCCCAGGTTCCAGGGAGCGTTTGTTATGCTGTCCGTTGGAGCGTTTATTACGTCCTTTGGATGAGAATTTAACACGTTGTTTCGGCCCATAAAAGTGGGCTTTCGTGGTCGTTATGCTCGATTCTTGTTCGGGATATGTTAGGTGTCTAGTACCGTAACGTATCCTCTCAAGAAGTGCATATTTTAAGATGTTTTGCTCTTGTTTGGGACATGTCTGGTTTTTAAAACCGTTATGTCTCTCTACAAGGAGCGCATTTGACCAGATGTAGCCACGTTTCAATCAACTTCATCTAGACTGCAATTTTTTTGTTTAGAAAGTTATCTATAACATTTCATTCTTGGTTGACGTAACAAAACCTACATCGTTCATCCTTTATTGATAGAATTTTTTCAAAAGAGCAGCATTCCATGTATATGAGGAAGGTACTTCATCCAGGTCTTCAAAATCGCAAGTTCCGTTTGAACAACTTCACGAGACACGAAATGATCCTTCCCATCCAAGCCCAAAGGTTCCAGGTGGAGTGGACAAGGTTTTCCTTAACACCAGGTCTCCTTCTTGGAAACTTCTCTTTTGAACTTGTGAATTGTAGTACCGGGTAGCGTATTGTTTGTATGTTGCATTACGTAGCTCTACAACAACTCGCCTTTCTTCAAGGAAGTCCTTCTCGATTGCTATGACTTCATCATTTTCTTCCTCGTCATACATACAAACATGTCATGTTGGATTTTGCAGTTCAACTGGTACCATTACTTCGGTTCCGTACACCATTGAGAATGGGGTTTCTCCAGTACTTATTCTGAATGACGTTCGGTTGACCACAATACTTCTGGGAGTTCTTCCGACCAGTTCCATTTCTTTTTCGTCAAATGGAGCTTCAACATTCGTTTGATGATTTTGTTAATTGCTTCAACTTGGCCGTTTGACTGCAGATGATAGGGTGTCAAGTAATACTTTTTAATTCCCCAAGTATCACAAAACTCTCTGATCTTTTTACCGTCGAATTGTGGCCCATTATCTGTTACTATTGATCGAGGTATGCCGAATCTGCAGATCAAGTTCTTCCAGATGAAATTGATCATTTTCTCTTGCCTCACTGTTACTACCAATTCGGCTTCCGCCCATTTGGTATAATAATCCACGATAACCACCGCAAACCTCACACTTCCTTTTCCTGGTGGAAATGGTCTGATAATGTCGATGCCCCATTTTGCGAATGGTCATGGGCTATACACCGCCTTCATCTCTTGTGGAGGAATGTTTATGTTGGGAGCGAACATTTGACATTTGTGATATTTTTTCACAAACTAGATTGCATCTTCTTTCATGGTGGGCCAGTAATACCCCTGCCTCATGATTTTGTGTGCTAATGCTCGTCCTGCAGCATGACTTCCACTTATGCCTTTGTGGATTTCGTCGAGAATTTCTAATCCCTACTTCTGTGATACACATTTGAGTAGGGATGATGAAAATCCTCTCTTGTACAGCTGGCCCTTGATCATTACGTATCGAGCTGCTTGTTTAACCGGTCGAACTGCTGCCCAAGAGTCTTTGGGCTACTCTCCCGTGGTCAAGTATTTTACAAGACTCGTTCTCCAGTCGTCATCATCCTCGTCCACTTTCTGCCCCCATTCAATGTTTGATTCATTTTGTAATCAAAGGTTGAAAGATTATCGACCTTGGTGATGATGACTTCTGATGCTAGTCTGGCCAGAGCGTCGGCTTGTGTGTTTTCTAGTCGAGGTATCTGTTCGATGTTGACTTGTTGAAACATAGCTATCAGATGAGCTACTATTTTCTAATATAGTATCATCTGTTAATCTTTAGCTTCGAATTCTCCTCGAACTTGTGACACTATCAGTTGTGAGTCACTGAAGATATGCAATCTTCTGACTCCAATGGCCAACGCAAATCTTAGCCTGGCTATCAGTGCTTCATATTCTGCTTCATTATTTGTTGCCAGGAAAGCGAATCGGATGACTGATGTTAACACTTGTCGGTCAGGGCTTATTAGTACCACTCCTGCCCCCGACATCGTGTTTGTTGATGATCCGTCCACGTACAAGTGCCATAGATGTTCACAATCCCTCGTCAAATCTGGTGGATAAGTTAGCTCCACAATAAAGTCAGTCAGACCTTGTCCTTTGATCGTCGTCCTCATTGCGTATATGATGCTGAACTGGCTAATCTCCAATGACCATTTCAACAATCTTCCCGTTGTATCTGAGCGATGAAGAATTTGTCTTAGTGGGAATGTAGTGAGTACTTCTATTTGATGATCATAGAAGTACGGTCACAACTTCCTCATGCTCATGACCAAGGCATACGCAAGTTTCTCGGTTGGAGAATACCGTATCTTTGCCTCATACAGAGCTTGGCTTACATAGTAGATTGGGTAGTGGAACTTGCCTTCCGCACGCACTAGTACTGATCTTATTGCTACCTCTGATGCTGCGAGTTTTTCGCCTGGCAATGGCTTGGATAAAATTTGTGTGTTGGTTAGATACTTCTTGATTTGATCAAATGCTCTCTGGCAATCACTTGGCCACACAAAATCTTCCTTCTTCCTCTTCATGGCTGCAAAAAATGGTCGACATTTATCTCAGGAGTGTGAGATAAAGCGATTCAGTGCTGCCAAATATCCTGTTAGTCATTGAGTCTTTCAGACTGAATTAGGTGGCTTCATATCTATAATGGCTTTGACTTTTGTCGGATTCACCTCGATTACACGCTGACTCACTAAATGTCCTAAGAATTTCCCCGAATGAATTCCAAAATTGCTTTTCTTTGGGTTAAGTTTCATGTTGTAGGCGAGGAGTATTTCAAATATCTGAGCAAGATGTTCAAGATGATCTTCCTTGTGTAAGCTTTTCACGACTATATTATCCACTTAGACCTCGATTGAGTGGCCGATATGCTCGTCGAACACCTTGTTCACCAATCTTTGGTAGGTGGCCCCGACATTAATCAAGCCAAATGGCATTCTATCCCAACAATATAAGTTTTTGTTGGTATAGAATGCGGTGTGTTCCTGATCGTCTGGATGTAGAGCAATTTGGTGATATCCCGCGAAGGCATCCATAAATGTCATCAATTCATGCCCAACGCTATTATCAACCAAATGATCTATGTGAGGAAGTGGAGAATTGTCCTTTGGACAAGCTGCATTCAAATTAGTGAAGTCGATACAAAGCCTCCATGTGCCGTTGGGTTTACGAACAAGGACTGGGTTCGCAACCCATTGCGGGCATAATGCTTCATGTATCAACTTGTTATCAAGCAACTTTTTGACTTCCACTGTCGGTGCCTCATACTTTTCTGAGCAAAATTTCCGTCTCTTCTAGCGAATTGGCCAGTGAGTTGGATAGATATTGAGATGATGACTGGCGTATTCCGTCAGAATTCCTGTCATGTCTGAATGAGACTATGCAAAAACATCCAGGTTATTCTTTAAAAATTCAATCATCCTTGACTGGTATGGCTAAGGAATTTGGATCCGATAAAAAGTTTGAGATCCTCTTGGTTCCAATAAGCTTTAACGACCATCAATTTTTCTATTGGTGTGGTGCGTTTTCACTTTTCATTCCATCTTGGATCGAAAATAGGCCCATCGACGTTCAATTTGTCTTCAATTTCGATCGGTTCACATTCCAATCTGGGTTCAAAATCTTGGCTGAGAAGGCACTCGTCCGGTTGTTCGCCGTTGAGGTGTCTTTCAGGCTCCGATTCCGCTAGGATTGTTGTTTCTTGATTATGTTTTGTTCACTGTACGTGTTCTGAATGTTCGACCTCCATTGGATCTACTTCATCATGTGAAGCAGCCAACATCTCAGGTCCCAGTTCAGTTCGTGTGGGAGAACTTTCAATTACATGTATATGTGTTTTAGATGGTTTTACTTGTAATAAGAATTTGCGGGCTTTCTGTTGATCGCCTTTAATAGTACCAGCGTTATTCAGTGTTGGAATTTTTAGACAATTGTAGTAAGTCGAATAGGCAGCCTTGAATTCATGCAAAAAAGGTCAGCCGAGGAACCCGTTGTAGGAGGATGGCTGGTCTACAATGAGAAAATCTACTTGCCTGGTCAGCCTCCTATCGGGATCGTCGACCGATACAAGTTCAATAGACAAACATATTGTGCCTAGGGGAAACGTAACTGCCTCTCCAAATCCTATAATTTTGTGATTACAATCTTCGATATAGGATTCGAAATCCCCTATCTGGTCCAGAGTGCTCTTGAATAAAATATTCGTATACGCTCCAGTGTTGACCAGTAGTGTATGAACTTTGGCATTCATTATGTTTGCGCTTATGACCAAGGAGTCGTTATGTGGGGTAATGATTCCCTCCAAGTCCTTTTGCGAGAATGTCAATTCTACAGTAGTCTTGGTTGAGGGTCCCACACTGGTCTCCTTGATTTGGTCAATAGCACACAATTCGGCCTTCTTCTGCCTCTTCGACGAGGGTGGCCTCCCTTCTATACAACCGCCTGCATGGCCCACCTCAGGCTCAATTACCAAAGTTTATTTCACCGGTCTCAGTTGAGGAGGTGGAGCACGTCGCTCTCATCGGTTTCTCGGGTTCATCCTTCCTTCGTCTTTGCTGCTTTGATCTTCCGCCCTTTCTTCGCGCTCCCGTGGTCTCTTCCCTAGGGCTTTCTTCACAAACTCAGACAATTCCACAGCTGCCTTAACAAGTCCTTGCATTGGCTCGTGAAATGTCTCATTGCCTGATGATAAGCACAATATTTACCCGAGTTTATCTTCCTTGGATTCACCTTAACCTTCTTTGGAGGTGACAATATTCCCTTTCCATTGACCGCGTTGTATACTTGGTCAATGGATACCGTCAGGACTTGATTGAGCTTTTCTTCAAGATCACCTCCATCAAAAGATTTCAAATTTCTTTGGGTTTTGTAGCCTCCCCCACCTCTCCTGGTTGTCGCCTTCGGAGCTTCCTTATTCTCTTCCAATGATATCCTCAATACCTCCTGCATTGCAGCAAATATTCTGGCTTTGCTCTGGAATTCCGCATAGTTCTTTGGGCAAGCGAGGTGCATCTCCTTTCATAAATCGGATCCCTTTTATTAATCCTTCCATTGCAGCAATCACCTTCGTGTCTTCACTCACTAGCTCTCCTTCCAGTATGATCTTATCAAATCGTTCGAAGAATGATTGATCTGATTCCTCTGCCTCTTGTACATGGTTTGACAGTCGGTGTTTATGAGTGAAGCACGACGCCGCTCCAGAAAAGTGTGCCAAAAATTCTCGGTTCAGCTGTACGAAAGAAGTTATATAATGCCGGAGGCATAGCTGTAAACCACCGATGAGCGTGATCTTCAAGAGAAAGGAGAAATTTTCGGCATTGGTGTTTGCTAACTTCGTGTCTCACGCAAGTGTACGTGGTAGTTGTAGAAGTGGAAATATGACCAAGTAATAATATCAAACACAGGGAAATGGGGCAATGTAAAGTAAGATCGTTGTTTAAGAATCGAATCTATTGAAGCAATAAAAGGTTTGGGGTTGCTAACTACTTTCCTTGACAAAATAGTAAAGACTACCTATCACCTTTTATCAAAGTGAGCAAGAGTGGAAGCATGCATTAGTGTAGTCCTCCTATGATTCATTTGGTGCTTGTCTCTCCTAATCATGCAAGTTCTATTGAGTGATCAATTAAGCAAGAGCTTTGTTAATGTGCCTAAGTCTCCCTAATGACACTTAACACCCTAATTGTGATGACTAATCTCATAGGCAATTCTCATTGTCCTAAGGGAATTCATCAAACACCTAGCATGCACAACCTTCAATAAAGAACATTCATGAAAAGGTCAATTCTCATGTCTTGCTAATTCACTAGGGCTCCAAACATTCAATTGACAATGCTAAACATTCATTCATAACATCAATTGAGAGAATTAATCATCCAATATCACAAAGCAATCATAGGATCAATAGATTCACATAACTACTACATAGGATTCATACACCAATGCATTAAGAAATTAGCCCATAGCTAATTGAATCATCAAAGCAACAATTAAGCTATCTAACATCATCATGATAACAAATATGAAAGAAGATTACAAAGTTCTTACCTAAAACAAGAGAATTGAAATTGTTATCCACTACCTTGGAATCCAAACTTGCAATCCGGAACTTGAAATGCAAATCCCAACCGTTGAAACGTAGATCCAATAACGACTAAGTCAAATCAACAAACAGATCGACGATCCAACAGACGGATTAAAAGTAATTAAAGATTGAAGACTAAGAAAATCTAAGAAACTCACTTTGTAACTTCTCTTAACTCTCTAATCTAATTAAGAATCTAAGAAATGAATGAAAGTGTGTAGAATGTCCTTGGAAATCTGATGTCTCAAGTATATATAGTACTCCTCAAGCATGTACCAAAATTCCCTTCATTAAAACACGCAAAAGATGAAACTGCCCCTTGAAATCCAGAAATTGGCCTTCACGCTCGATCTGCAACAGGTGGATGTGCGACTTCGAGATCGCACAAGCACGTGCGCACGGACTAGGCACTCAAGTTAGTGCTGGGCCGCTCGATTTGCTTAAGCTGGACGCGCGACTCCAAGCAGCTGGGTGCGCGATTCCGACGTCTCATGACATCTAATTTTTGACTTCTTTGTTTTTTATCCGATTTCTCATCCGAACCTCCTAGGGTCTTCCTTTTAGTTATTTGAACATCTCCACATGCTCGGATCACCTCGTCTTCTTCATCATAGTCATGAAATCCTCATTTTTGCTCGTTTTTCACTACAAAACACACTTTCTAGCCAACAAAGGGTCAATAGCACAATGTATAGCATTTTAGGGTCAAATATGAACATAAATTCATCAAAACCATATAGAAATGGATGCCAAATGATGCAATTATGACCCTAATCACACCCCCAAACTAGATTGTTGAATGGTCTCGAGCAACGAAGCGATAAGATAGGTGAATAATTGTATCAATGAAGCATCAAGCACACATCAAATGCCATGGACGAATCAATCAATATCAAGCAAGTCTAGAGTGAAATGTCATCTAATCAACCATCCACATTAAATCAATGAGTCAAGATCTTCACACGAAAGTGTTTAGCTCATCACTCAAGTGTTTGAGGTTCTCTCAATCATCACACCACATACTTATACTACCATAAGCTTGGCTTTAGACTAAGTTCTCCACCACTTAAAATGACAAATCGTTCACACATCAATGAGGACTTTATCAAGGTTGCAGTGTTGGCTCTTTGGTAAGGAAGGAATATATATGGACAAAAGTGACTAAGTATGATTAGTAAAACATAGAAGGAATCATAATAGAGAACATTCAAATCTCTTCATGCAATAAGCAATCTCATCTTCATGCCCTTTCTAAATCACACTTTTCAAGCCATTTGGCTTCCCTTTTTGACAAGTTGTGATCATACTCACAACACTTGTAATCAACTTTTCTTTAGGCTTTGCTAGCACTTGCTCTTGCCTTTCTTTACTCTTCAATCCATGCATAGAATTTCTTTCCACTTTAGCCACCATAATCTTCATTATCTCACCAAACTTCCTTCTTTTTTTTCACTCTACTAATCATAGGGTCAAGAGAGTTCCAAAAAGGAAGGAAGTATGGCTTAAAGTATGGTTAGTCAAAGGAAAGATCTAAAGGCACAGAATGGTAAACAATGGATCATAATATCATTGGTAGGCTCATAGAGGCAAAGTGACTCAATATAGATAAAAAATGGCATCAAATCATATCATGTGAACTCCTCATCTATTGTAGCTCAAATAAGACCAAAGCCAAGTTCTAGAGTAACATGTACATGTGTGGAACTCACATCAAAGAATATCATCCGTTCAAGATTGAAACGGGCATAAATGGCTCAAACCTCACGGGTAATAGGTGATCAAGACTTATATCATCTCAAACATGCTCAAATCATCAATATATCAAGAATCATAGAATCAATAGCACTCTAAACAAGACATGAATCAAACCATACATCCACTACATCTAACATGAACTTTGAACACCATCCATACAACAATTAGACTATCTCATGCATCCACTACTCTAAACTAGCAACCATATCACAAAATCAACAAGCAAAATAAGTCATTCTACTAGGCATATGATCTCAACACATAAAAGAGATACTACAATCATCCTAAACATAGCATTGCAATGAGATTTGCAAAACGAACACACCCCCCCAAACTTTTTTGGACAATGGGTCTAAAAAGTTTGGCAAAGTGAAGTAAAGATCATGCAATGCACACAATCAAAGCAAACTACTAATAGCATCATCAAGAAATCCAAGACAATTCATAAAAAAAACAACTAAAGTCTAAGAAGAATCTAAGCAAAATACCTCAATATCAATAACAATCTTAACATCACCGAATTAAATAGGAAAAAAAGCAAGATAAGGGAGTAGAAAGCGTTACCCATCCTCATGAAGTTAGTACACTTCACGGAGGAGGATAACTCGAATGAACTCGAATGAGTGATATGTCGCTCCCCAACATGCCAAGCCATCATAGCCCTTTGAGCTTCAAGAATATCCTCGATATTGGTGCCAATGGACGACACATCCAAACGAATAGAGGTCACATCTGATCGAAGAGTACGAAAGTCATCTCTCATGTTGTTCACGTCCTCACGAAGATGTGAGTAGTCACTCCTAAGATCGTTGACATCAATCCTCAAGGATTGAACCTCGTGACCCCACTCATTTGATCTTAGACCTCCAAACACATTAGCCCCTTCTTGCTCAAAGTAATTCTCCTCTTGCTCTTGTTCTTCTTGTGCCTCCTAGAGTTCTTGTGAACTTGATTCACCACTTGCTCTCTTGTTCGACATGCGGTTGAATTGTTCCTTTACTCTAAGGTGCTCGGGAGAATTAAGCTTCAAGTTCTCTACTTTCTTAAATGTGAGCAAGTCATACTCAAGGAGAGGAAAAGGTCTTTGGCATCTTTCACAACGAAACAAGGAATGTTCATTTTCTTCTTAAACACTATCGTCTTCACCATGTAGCCCACGCTAACAACCTCACCCGTTGCACCCTCTCTTTCCGGCGACCAACTCACTCCTTGAGCAATTAAAGCTATCATTCCAACATAAGAACAATTAGCCTTTGAAACTTGTTGAGCAAGATTCTTGAGTAGATATGCCCCAAAATCAGCCTTTTTGGAGATCAACATCGAATGCAAGATAAATAATTCCTCGCTCCTTACTCTACTACACTCGAGTCTAGCAAATAGAATTTGCTAGCACCTTATGCACATAAGCCAATATTGGATTGGCAATAAGAAAGGATCTCGAGTGTTGGGCAATGTACTCACTTTCCTCCTTGCTAATCATGTTCCAAGCTTCTTGAGCTCTCGCAAATCTCTCCCATGCGTAGAAATTGTGCCTATCAATATTCTCCTCACAACCAAAAAGTTGGTTGATTTGATTGGTCGTTAGGCTAAAGTCCTTATTGTTGATCTGAAATTTGGCCTTGAAGGGTACTCTGTCATCCTCCATGACTCGTAGTGTACTGAGGAACTCTATGTTCAAATCATCATATGAGTGATAGTGTTGAATGTCTAGCAAACCTCTCCAACCGATATTAGAGAACAACTCTTCCACATCCTCTCCGAAATTACACAACGCCATAGACTCTAACAAAAATCCCAATTTCATGCTTATGAACCCTAAACATGGAATTTCTAATTCTAACAAATTAAACCATAGAATTTCAAATACAATACAAGAAATAGAATGAGGAGAGTAAGAAGAACATACCTATGGAAGGAATTAATCAAAGAAGTTGATGAGGTTGAGATATAAGAAAATTTTTCCTTCTTCTTCCTCTTGGTTTTTGAGAGAGAAATGCAAAATTATGAGTGTGGAGTGTGTATTTGAGTGTGAAAAGTAGTATATAAAGGTGTAGGAAGTGGATGGGTCAAACATTGGAATGTATAGTCAAAAATTGGAAAAAATTTGACCAAATCAAGATTTTACTCTTGCAGCGCGAGTCTGGGCAGGTGGACGCGCGATCACCGAGTCGCGCGCGCATGCGCGTGGGATCCTAGGCGCTCGAGGCAGAAATGGCGCGCGCGAGTCCAAGCAGCTGGACGCACGATTTGTAGCCCAGTTTCTCACCCTCGAATTTTTTCATTTTTACACCTTTTTTTTCTACGCAACACAACTTAAAACTCCAAATATATCATCAATGATCATCAAGCATCAACAAATTAATCATGCAAATCGAAAATTAAGTACGAATTACCCCCCCCCCCCAAATTTTTCGGATCACGGAACCTAATAAAGTTTGGAAAGAGTGATGAATTAAGATTTGCTAGCCTCAAAACTCAATGAATACAAAAATTTAACTCCTAAACCAAGTATCAATCAAAACCTTAAACATATATGTGGCCTCAAAGCTATTCTTGTTCATATTAACTCACAATCAAAGAGCAATTATTTCACGTGACTATATAGCTCAACTTGACATTCTTACTTTCAAACCTAAAATCAACACAACAAAATATACAAACTAGCAACAATCTAACTAATCAACAAAATAAAGGATACCAAAGAGGATATAAAGGATGGGTTGCCTCCCATCTAGCGCTTAGATTTAACGTCCCCTAGCCGGACGCAATGAAACTCAAGTGAGAAATCCATCAAGTATAGAGTGACATACCTCATTCTTCTTTCTTCTCCAAAAATTACCCCCATTCTTCACAATCTTTTTACCTTCCAAATTCACCTTCTTCATTTTTTCGAAAGGAACAACCTCAAGAACTTCAGTCTTTAGATCAAGAGTACTCATCTCCACCTTGTCCTTCTTTTACTACTCATCCCTTATGACCTTAATCTCATTTCTCACCTCTTTCCTTGGGGAACTCGTTGAGGAATCATGAATAGAGAAAGTAGCTCTCTCGTGATTCATCCTCAAGGTAACCTCTCCCTTTTGAATATTGATCAAAGCATCCGAAGTTGTTAGGAAAGGCCTCCCAAGTATAAAAGGAGTATCATCGTCTTCATCCACATCTAAGATCACAAAATCCACGGGATATAAGAACTTACCAATTCGAACCACCACGTCCTCCAATATTCCTTTTGCTTGAACTTTTGACTTATCCACCAATTGAAGATTGATGGACGTGGGCTTCATATCTTTCAATCCCAACCTTCTTGCTAACCAATATGGCATCACATTGACACTAGCCCCAAGATCACACAAAGCTTTGATCTTATTACTCCCCTCAATTTGGCAACCCAAGGTAAAACTTCCCGGATCCTTGAGCTTCTTAGGAAGATAACGTCGAATGAGTTCGCTACAATCTTGTGTGAGCTTCACGGTTTCTGGCTCTTCACTCTTCCTCTTTTTAACCATAAGATCTTTCAAGAAACTTGTGTAGGTAGGCATTTGCTCAATGGTCACCTTAAAAGGTATATTTGAATACAATTTCTTAAACAAATCAAGAAACTTCTTCAATCGCTCATCAAGCTTATCTCTAACACTCTTAGAAACTTCCACCATTCCTTCCCTATCCACTATCCCTTCTTCATCCTTTCTAACCTCACCCCCTAGCTTGACTACCCCTTTCTTTTCTCCATTTTCTCTCCACTTTCACATCTACCCCCAAGCTTTGCTTTCCACAAATCACAAGACAATCACATTTATCACCACATCTTACATCCTTCACCAATTCATCATAAAAAGTTTCCAAGGCACAAGTCCTCACCACCTCATTAGGAGCATCAGCACAAGTAATAGAATTTCAATGTTCTCTAGGATTTGTCTCGGTAGTGGAAGGAAATTTACCTCGATATACATGTGGACTCGAGGATGTAGCAATTTTCCCCATTTGATACTCTAAACTCTTGAATTACCCTTGTTGTGACTTGTAGAGGTCATCAAATTTCTGATTTGTTTCATCATGCCTCTTCTCATTCTCAAGTCTCATTTCTTCCATCTTCTTCAAAATCAAGGTCAATGTCTCATCCGTACTAGCCCTCCTTTCATTGTTCGGTGGCTTTGACCCCGGATCAACCCCCGGTGGAAATTGTATGGCTCCTTTAGGATTGGCATATGAAAAATTATCATGCCTCCTATTGGGATTGTAAGGAGGATTGCCTTGTTGATAGGGCGGTCCTTGTTGGCGGAAAGACGGAGCTACATATGGCCTCCGATTGTTGGGATAGGAAATATTATATTGGGGTCTTCCCATGTAACTCACCTCTTCTTGACTTGGTGGAATAGATGAGGGCACACTCTCCATTACACTCACTTGCATAGGAGACGGTGTTTGGCTTTGACCTTCATACATCATAAGCATGACGTTCTTCATATTCTCCTCAAGCAAAGACACTCTATCTCCCGTTCCCGCACTTGTAGCACTTTGAAACGAGTCATTCGCTATAATATTCTCAATAATATCATTGACTTGACGAATGGTGCGTGTCCAAATGGATCCTCCGGTACATGAATTCAAGTAGTTCTTATCCATTTCGTTGAGCTCAATAGTGAAAGTCAATAAGATATCCTCCTCCTTGAACCTATGTTGAGGACATGCAAGTAGAAAACTTTGGTACCTCTCCCATGCATTAGAGATCGTCTCCCTTGACTTTTGGCGGAAATTCTTTATCTCTTCCCTCGCTTTAAGCATCTTCGACGGCGGATAGAATTTCTTAAGAAATTGAGAACTCAATTCTTCCCATGTCGCCGCCTTGGGAGTCATCGATTGTATCCATATCTTAGCTTGCCCCTTTAGAGTGAAGGTGAAGAAACAGAGTCTCTTTTCATTATCCGACACCCCTTAGTACTTGATGGTGTCACATATTTCCATAAAATTGCTCAAGTGAGCATTTGGATCCTCCTTCTCATCATTTCCTTCAAAGGGTGACTCCTTTAGCATCTTCAAAAGGTTAGGACTCAATTCAAACTTTTCGGCATCAATTGGTTGCCTTTCTATTCCGTCGTAGTACTCTTGTACTCTTGGCTCAAAGTAATCTTTAAGAAGTGGCTCATTTTGTGGGTTGGGATCTACATGTGGTGCATGTAGTTGAGGTCTATAGTATAAAGGTTGAGGTGGTGGTGGGTATGGGTAGTAAGAATAGTTATGTGGTGGTGGTGGTGGGTAGTAGGGTTAGTTCATATGGTAATTAGGATAGGGTTGATGGTAAGGGTGTTGTAGAGGTTGGTTTTGAGGTGGGAATGGTTGGTATGGTACGTTGGGTTGAGGCCGAGGCATCTCCCTTTGAGCTAAGTTCTCCCCATCATGAACTTGTGGACTCATGTTTCTTTCATCTCTGGCTTCCTCACGAGCTTCATTCCCTTGATTCTCAATTCTAGCTTGTTCAAGATGAGCTTGTCTTCTTTGCCTTCGTAAGCTTCATTCGATGTTCAAGTCAAGAGGTACTAGATTTTCCTCTTGGCTTCTAGTGTGCATGTACCTATAAAAGGCAAGAATCAATCAAAAAATCCAAAAAAAAAAAAAAACAACAAGTAAACTGAACAAATAGCTGTTTCCCCGGTAATAGCGCCAAAAACTTGTTTGCCAACTTCGTGTCTCACGCAAGTGAATGTGGTAGTTGCAGACGTGGCAAGATGACAAAGTAATAATATCGAACACAAGGAAACGGGGCAATGTAAAGTAAGATCATTGTTTAAGAATCGAATCTATTAAAGCAATAAAAGGTTTGGGGTTGCTAACTACTTTCCTTGACAAAATAGTAAAGACTACCTATCACCTTTTATCAAAGTGAGCAAGAGTGGAAGCATGCATTAGTGTAGTCCTCCTATGATTCATTTGGTGCCTATCTCTCCTAATCATGCAAGTTCTATTGAGTGATCAATTAAGAAAGAGCTTTGTTAATGTGCCTAGGTCTCCCAAATGACACTTAACACCCTAATTGTGGTGACTAATCTCATAGGCAATTCTCATTGTCCTAAGGGAATTTCATCAAACACTTATCATGCACAACATTCAATAAAGAACATTCATTAAAAGCTCAATTCTCATGTCTTGCTAATTCACTAGGTCTCCAAACATTCAATTGACAATGCTAAACATTCATTCATAACATCAATTGAGAGAATTAATCATCCAATATCACAAAGCAATCATATGATCAATAGATTCACCAAACTACTACATAGGATTCAAACACCAATGCATTAAGAAATTTGCACATGGCTAATTGAATCATCAAGGCAACAATTAAGCTATCTAACATCATCATGATAACAAACATGAAAGAAGATTACAAAGTTCTTACCTAAAACAAGAGAATTGAAATTGCTATCCACTACCTTGGAATCTAAACTTGCAATCTGGAACTTGAAATGCAAAACCGAACCATAGAAACATAGCTCTAATAATGACTAAGCTAAATCAACAAACGGATCGACGATCCAACAGATGGATTAAAAGTTATTGAAGATTGAAGACTAAGAAAATCTAAGAAACTCACTTTGTAACTTCTCTTAACTCCCTAATCTAATTAAGAATCTAAGAAATAAATGAAAGTGTGTAGAATGTCTTTGGAAATATGATGCCTCAAGTATATATAGTACTCCTCAAGCATGTACCAAAATGTCCTTCATTAAAACGCGCAAAAGATGAAACTGCCCCCTGAAATCCGGAAATTGGCGTTCACGCTCGATTTGTAATAGGTGGACGCGTGACTTCGAAATTGAGCGAGCACGAGCACGCCGACTAGGCTCTCGAGTCAGTGTTGGGCCACTCAATTTGCTTCAGCTGGATGCGCGACTCCAAGCAGCTGGGCGCGCGACTCCGACTTCTCATGACGTCCAATTTTTGACTTCTTCATTTTTTATCCGATTTCTCATCCGGGCCTCCTAGGGTCTTTCTTTGAGTCATTTGAACATCTCCACATGCTCGGATCACCTCATCTTCTTCATCATAGTCATGAACTCCTCATTTTTGCTCATTTTTCACTACAGAACACACTTTCTAGCCAACAGTTAGGTTTCATTCAAGCGAGCAGCTCCAAGGATTTCTTCAGGTGAAGCGGCGAACAGGTCTCACAATTTCTCCTGAATCCAAATTTTTGCAGGTTTCATTTCAGTAACTTAAAGAATCCAACAAATGGAGGTTCGAGCCCTTCCTCTAGCTCCAAATTGTTATTGAAATCTTTGTAATACGAGTTTACATGTGGCTTTTCAACTCGATTTCACTAGTGCCTTGAATTAAGCTTATTGGAACTGTGAATCGTGAATTCTGGAAAGATTTTAGCAGAACTTTGTTAAGAGACAGCGAAAAACTTGATTTATTTCTGAAAAATAAGGCTTATTTATAGGCAAATGTACAGGCAGGTGGTGGCAGGGGCCTTGCCCACGCTTTTCATAGTGCTTACATGTGTCTCTTACGTGTCTAAATTGATAATTACAACAGAAAATCAACCAAAGATGAAGATAACAAGGTTCTGGTGATCATGTATCAAATTGTTTAGCAGCTAGTTATAAAGCATCATAGGGTGGCGAGCAGCTCGCCTCCTCCCAATTTGTACTGATGTCTTCCTATTTCTTGCCCTTCATGTGATTCTTTCTCTTCTTTGTTGATTTTCACTTGATTTAGTTGCATCTACACTCTTTCTTTGTGATTTTTTGGTATTTGGTCAACTCTTCTGGGACCCATCATCCGACATTCAGTTAATTACTTCCTTAAGCACTTGGATCAAATTATTTCATCAACAACACAGTCTAGGGGGTTCTGTTTGGAGCACTCAAAGCCATATTCAAGGAATGGGCTCTCAAGCTCCTCCCCCATTGTTAGTTTTCTAATTTTATTTATTTATCGATAGTTGTTAATTATCGATTAATCGTGGATATCCCTATAGCCACATAAATTCACACTTGAAGCCCGTTAAATCGGTAACAACAATCACAAAGGGACCCGAACAAGGAGCAGAGTGAAGTAAATCCTTAATTTCATCATGTCACCGAATATTCAGTAGATTGACATTCCTTCTTCTTTTGGTTCATAACTAAACCTTCCCCTGGTGGATCTCTTACAATCATGGTTTAATTTCGGTTGCTCAATTGAGCTTGTTCGTCTCAGATCTTTGGACTTTGAAAGTCCTAGAAGGTGGGTGCACACACATTTTTTAAAAATAAGCCAATTTAATTTTTTTAATAAAATTTTATCCTAACAGAAAATGTGTAGACTACCTTTTTTAAATAAACATATACCTTCATTTGTTCATGTTTCCACCAAACTAATTAAAAATTTGTACAATTTTCTGGGTATAATTTTTAGCCAACCTAATTAAAAAAGTTCAATGAAATTGGCGTAACAAGGTAAAAAATTTAGGTCTCACACTTAGTGATACTAAAATGAAATTTATGTTAATAACCACCAAAACTTCAGGATAACTCAACATACAACATCAAACTGTTGAAATCAAGCCACATATCAAATATAATTGTATCTTAAAATTTAAAATCCATCACCTAATTATGTTAACATTCAATGTAGAGTGGGTTTTATATGAAAATAATTCATAATAAGTTTGTCAACTGTTTTAAAGTATCAAATATTTGGTCAAGTGTATCAAAATTTTCATCAGGAGTATCAAAAGTTAGAGTTAATAAAATCTATAACAGTTACAACATAATATCATTGGCCCAAATTTTTATACTTTTGATGAGATTTTTTATACACCTGATCAAACATTTGATACTTTAAAATTGGTTCATGATTAGCTTATCATAAACAATTTTCATACAAAATTTTACCTTCAATGTGTTGCAAATGGAGAAAAGAACTAAGATTGCGTTTGGATAGAGTCATTTGAAATCTATGGAATTTAAAAATGGATTTATTTTAAGAATTCATGAATTTCAAATGACATGATTTTGCTAATTATTTGAAATTCTCCCAATTTGAATTATGTTCAAAGTTAAATTGTTGAAATTCATCAATTTGAATATTTTACTCAAACAAGTGGAGTAGATTTAGATTGTGGATTAAAATCCACTATCTCAAATCCTCCATCCAAACACAACTAACAAAGTTTAGGTCTGTTAGACATTTTTCTGTTAACAATGATAGGATTTGACGAGTCTCTCTAAAAAGAATCAAGACTTTTGGTCGAGGGAAAATTTGTAGGAGGTGAACACTTACTGAGGTTGAACTTGCACAAGAAAATATGCCATAAATGTATAAGTGTATTTGTAAACAAATTAAATTTGGACCCAATTAAATGATGTTAAGTACACAAATAAATAATAATAACAAATTAATAGCTATTTTTATTTTGAAATTTAATTAATGTTTTTTCTCAAATTAAATACTTTAAATTGATATTTAATGTATACAGTATAAATCAGTCAAATTTTGCAAGTTTTTTATACTTATACACGATAATAAATACAATTGACATACTACAATAGAGAATAAATAATATTTTGTTAAAAGGATAGAGATGAATAAAATTAAACAAATAATTTTTCAATTAGGTTAATCAAATGGCATCAGCCAAGCAAAGAATGCCACGTGCATGACTTTATTAGAATGGAATGTTTTCTTCACCCGCTCTATAAACATGGGTCTTTATTCATTCATTCATTTCCATACACACTAACATTTAGAATTCAAGATTCAAACACAAAGCAAACTTGGAGAGCTAAGATGGAATTCAGAATACTCTTTAGAATATCTGAAGACGTTCTTCACGAACTCCCAAAAGTTCTTCGTAGAAAGCAATCAGAAACAAATTCAATCACTCAAAAGAATTTTTGAATATTCAAATATATTTTTCAACCACTTCAAAGAATTCCTCGTGAAAGTCCATTTCAAAATGCATTTGATCCTAGATAAAGGTTTAGAACCCCTCCTATCGATATTTTTTTTTCAAGTATTCTGGAAAATTCAATAACGTTCTTCATCAAACTTAAAGACATTCATTCAAAAAGTTTTCAGAAAAAACATTTAATCCGTTAAGACATATCACCCTTGGATCAAAAGCTGAAGAACTAAAAAGAAAATAAAGAAAACCTACTCTAATTTAGTTATTTTGTCTCTGTTGTTATTTTATGACTCTATAGTATCTATTTAATTTTATAAATGAATATTTTTTTTATTTAACATAGAAAATATTTAAAAATAAGTGTAAGTTATTTTAATGGTTAAACCGTAAATCGATACCTTATCCGATTTAATCATCGATCTGGTTATAAAAACACTATCCTCGTGTACGTGAGGGGGTCCCATCCATTTTCTTCAGGCCACTACGTCTAACCATTGAAACATCTCTGACACTTCACATCGTTTTCGACACTCACTCCATCTTCTCTGATCCGTCTTGCCCTCTGTCATCATAGTTCTCTATATGCAGTTTTTCATTGTTTGGAACCACAATGCAATTTCAATCATCGTAACCTCCAATCACCATCATAACCACGAGCCCCATATCTCATCGTATAAAACATTCTTCTATTTCTGCCATGCCACTATCATACCTTCACTGATGACGGATTGACGGCTGGCCAGGAGTATATGCTTTCAATTGGCGATTGACCAATAGGCGGGCAAATCTCCCTCTCTAGACAGAGCGTTTGCCATCATTGACGATGGATCATGGCCGAACAGAAGGACGTGTTTGGGTTCAGATATGGTTCCAAGCTGAATATGGATCGAGAATAAATTAAAGAAGAAGCATCTCTCTGTCTCTCTAATTTCTCTCTCATAATTTTCAAGAAATCGAGAGATTTTTCTTTTTCTTTGTTGCTATTTGGTGAGATACTATTTTGTGAATTTGTGATGATCGAAGAATCTAACCATGTGTTTCTTCTGATAATGAGATTCTTCACAAATGCAACTCTAGAAAAAAAATTGGTTTTATGTGTGTAACTGAATTCGTTGTCGGTCCTATTTTACTGCAGGTGCATTATTGTGTTGCAAACTGGTAAAATATTGATATTGGATCCCAACGAAAGTTAATGAAAGATTTGATGCATTTTGATTTGATTTCAGAGAAATAATTGAATCTAAAGGTGTGTAGTCATCGTTATGTTTCCAAATATTTTTAATTGTGTTATAATTTTGTGCTAATATCTGCTTGACACAAAAAGAATGGTTGTATTATGTCCGCATTTCCCTTTATTGTTTCATGTGGTGTATAGATTGTTTATGCTCACTTGGCTATTCCACCTTGCTCAACTTTTTTAGCTAGGTTTTATATTAAGAATGGTTTGCTTTTATATATAGATTTTGGTTGTGTTTCTATTTGTTTGTTGGTTGTAGGACAATCATTGAAGTTCCCTGAGGGCTCCAGAATAAGCTTTGCTGCAAAGGATTTGATTAGAGGTTTGTTTTCAAAGGACACTTTAATTAATGTTTTGTTTACAAAAACATTGTGTTGGCATTGAATTCATTGCTTTCAATATATTGTGGTAGGTGAATCTTTAAATCTCATCACAATGTATCTTGAACAACACAATATTTTGAGTGGATTCTCTCTCTCTCTCTCTCTCAGATGAATATTTTATGCATATCAAATGTTCACCTACAATGCTTTAGTGATATCTTTCAATCAAGGGTGTTAATTCTGATGCATACTCTTTGCAAAGTTGGTTAGATTTGAGATTTGTTGACACTGAATTCAATAGTTACATTATGTTGGGGGAAGTTGAATTTTCATATTTCATCACTATGCATTTTGAAGAAAAAAAAAAAAAAAATAACATCTTTCGTCATTATAAGTGATTTGAAATCAATGAAGGCTTTAAGATCCCTCTTTCATCACTCTGTTGTTAAAATTTCCAATAAGTTCTTTTCTTTTAAAATTAATCTCTGTTGTGAAGTACAACTAAAAGAGCATAATCTGCAAGAATATTTTTGTTGTTAATTTGTTTATATACATAGTATTTTTGTTGGTATATTTGCTTAAAGTTCTTACACTAATTGCCAATGACATTATTATATTTCTTCTCCTCCATTATTTCAAGTCTCAGATGCATCTAATTGAATCGAAATTACTCATTTCTTGTTTCATGATCCCAAAATTTTGATGCAAATCTTTCTGAAAGGATTGCCCTAACAAGAAGCTAGTACTTTCATGAAGAACATTTTGATCGGCTCTAATGTCGTAGAAATAGCCTCACTGATGTTTTCAAGAAGGTATATAATTGTGGGTTCTCTGATTGATTCAATCTTAATTCTTATTTAGGATTTGTCTTTAATATTTTTCTCATTGAAGAATGAGGATTTCATATAGGAGCTTAAATTCGTTTAACTTTATTTAAGAATATATATTTGCCTATTAATGACAGTATATATATATTTAATAAAGAGGTATATTGCAAATATTGGTTTGCACAATTAATAGATAATATTGTGGATGTGCAAAAAGAAAAAGAAATGTTGCAGGGTGTTTCGGATGTGAGTACAATTATCATGATCTTACATATCTTGGTATGCTTATAATTTTTATTACTTAACGACTTTTTGAAAGAAAACCCTTTGGCTTTCATGTGCTCATTTACATATTTATGACCATTAAAGTGCACAATGTCTCACTATCACTTTCATCGAGTTGCTCCTTTTTTCCAAAGAAAATTATATATTGAAATGAAGAGGTCAGTGTTTCCTCTCTCGTAATTTATTATCATTATTTAAAAAAAGACATAAACAAAGACACTTTCCGTATTCTAAAAGTGTGCGAATAGGATGAAAATTATTCCTCTTTTAAGGGAGGAGTACAATTTTTTATTAGATTGGATTGAAATATAATTATCAAAGTTATTTCAGAGCAACCAATTCAAATTGATATGCAAGTCAATTTGGCCCAAAGCCCATGACCGGATCTATGGTGTATCAATTGTTTTCACTTATGATGGTGGTTAGCGTTTGATTGGTTATTTTCAGTCATTCTTGTTTTTCAATTTTTGGATTTCTATGTATTATAGATTACTAATTTTTGTATTCTAACATTTTCTGTGTATTTGTTCTTAGAATATGTTGATTTTAAGGAAATTCAGAGATCAAATGAGTTGGGAAAAAATTTGTAAGGTAATTATAATTTATTATCATTATTAATTCTTTATTTATAGTAGTAGCTAATATAAGTACGTAGTATAAATACTTTAATTAATCTACTGAGAATTATGGGTGATTATGAGATACTACGGTTATATTAGCTTGAAGAAGGAATATGACGTTCATTTAGGTTGTTTCTCATTCAAGCAAAAAGCATTTTATTGATTTTCTGGTTCTTTTCCTCATGTATTAGAAGAGTCAATAATAATTAAACATAAATTCAGTATTTATCATAGTTTAATTCATGTTTTTGCTTTAAAATTGGTTATTTTTAATGTTATTATAGATGACTAATGTATCTAACATAAAGAATTTTGAATCAATATTTAATATAAGATAATTGTATAGAGCACATGTATAATTAATTTTGTGAAATTATAATTATAGTTGATAATTTGAAATTCAGACTTGGGTTCATGTTGTAGATTGTTGTTCTGAAGCTTTTGTTGCACATCACCAAAAAACAGTTTCGGGAGTTTTCATTAATGGGCATGTGATTGTTGTGGTTTTATTATCTTCACATTCTTTCATCTTTCTTTGTACGTTGTCTTGAAGTTTCCTCTCTTTCCCATCTTTTTTATACATACACAATATGTGATTTCTTTTAAATATGATGTCTTTACTAATTATATATTTCTTTTGCAATATAGAGAGGATACACTATCTCCATGATTACAGAGATATGCGTAAAACTAATTATCTTGTAGTTTAATTTGACACATACTTCGCTTTGATTTATATATATTTTTTATGAAATTTGAAGATGGAATTTTTTTTAAGGCAATCTTATGAATTGCAATTAAATGGGATTAGAAAATGAGAAATTTATATTTTTACAATTATGTGGTAAACATTGATTATGGATGGATGAAGAATGTTTCTCACCAATGCCCTTAGGGTGTGTTTAGTTTGAGATGGACACATCCCTCATTCCATTCTAATTCGGACTAGTAATTTCATCTGTGCAATGTATATACATAAAATAATATGATTAGATCACATATCAATAATATGATGATTAAACGACACATTAGTATTCATCTATGAATGATTTAAATACATTAATTAGAAATAATATGATACATAAATAATAATAAAAATAATTAAGACATGCAAATAAAATAATACCCTCTCCGTCCCAAAGAAATTTGCACACTTCTTTTATTTGGATGTTCCACACAAATTTGCACAATACTAAAAAAGGAAACATTAATTTTTGTGCGCATTCACAAAACTACACATATTTATTCATATACCACTATTTTATATAAAACATATTTTTCTTAGAAAATGTGATATCCAGTAGAGTACAAATTTCTACGGGACAGAGTGAGTAATGAAGTTAAATTAAACAAAAAAATAATTAAAGATTAAGAAAAAAAACTCATGTGCATTATATTAAAGAGTTGATCATAAAAGTAAAAGTTCAATCTTTGATGATCGAAATTCAACTCTTGTTCTATTATCACATAAATATGCAATAAAATGATTAAATCCACACATCAAGAATAATCAATGAATGACTTAAACACGTAAGAAATCATGTGATACAAAATAATAACAAAGGAGAATTTAATTTATGAAAAATAATATTTTAAATATAGATAAATAAAAAATAATTAAATTGGGATTAAGTTGCATAAAGTGGATGCTCTAGAAGAAATTGAGAATAACTGAAAGAAAAAAAAACTGATGTAATGTCTTAAAGAGTAAAAAATTTTGTCCTATCTTTCCGTCTTATTATAATTTATACGCTAGAGTAGAATGAAAGAAAGTAAATAGAGATTGCATATTTATAAAAAATATAAAATAAAATAAACGGATTAGATATACTTAAGATATAAGTGAATTTTTTTTCTAAAAATTAGAGTTAATGAGAGTAAATAGAATTTGAAATAGAGAATTTTGGTTGATTTCATAATTTCAACTTTATATAGTATAAATATTAAGATAAGATATATAAATTATATATATATATATATTTCAAATTAAAATAATAATTAAATACTTTATATATTTCTTTTAATATTTAATTTATCTATAAAAATTATAACATTTATGTATTAAATATTATAAAAATAATTCAATCACGACACATTGAAGTGCAATTAGATAATAATTTTAAATTAGCTCAATCTAATATTTAATAAAGAAAATCTTATATTTAATATATCTACTGAATAATTAATATAGAACCATTAAAAAGAATCATAGTAAATGTAGAAGTACACATGATTACAATATCAAGATTTTAGATGGCATGGTCTGTAAATAATTATTGAAATAATCACATGTTAGATACAAAAGTAATGCACTATTTTCAAATGACAAAAACCTCCATTTGAAAGCATACATTTTTGTTGGGGCAATCTGAGTGTTTTGATTAGATGTCAAAACCCCTGATGATTTGCCTAAGTACAGTTAGTCAGGATTGTCTAGTTCAGGATAGTCAGGTTAGAGATTCAGTTCAGGGGGAACGTGTTGAAGACTGAAGAATATTGGAGTCGACCCAATTGCCTGAAGTCTGAAGTTCTACTTGCCTTGAAGAAGGTCAGAGTCAGTCTTGCTGAAGATTGCCTGAACTGAATCTGAAGACCGAAACTTGAAGATCCATCCTGAAGACAATCTGGAGAACCATTGAGTAATGTTTCTACTGAGTACACTAAGCATGCTCAGGACAGAACTTAGTCAGTGAAGAGTTGTGTAACCTATCAGGCCGAGTTGAATGCTCGTAACACCTGACTTAGGCCTTGAGTCAGTTTATCTGACTCATGTAAGTCCAAAGAAAAAAAAGGTTACACATATTGGGTTGAATAACCTATCAGGCTGAGCTGAATGCTCGTAAGACCTGACTAAGGCCTTGGTTCAGTTTACCTGATCCATGTAAGTCCAAAGCAAAAAGGTTATTTATACTATGGGAAAGTTAACATTTATGTTAACACCTGAGAGACAAAGAGAATGTCAGTGGACTCCATTAAAGACAAACATTCATGCTGAGTAAATGACAAGAGACTCGGAGTATTGAATGTACGAGGAATGACAAGTGTCAGATGGTCAACTAGCCGTTTGTACGGAGAGCCAATGATCTTTCGACACGCATGTACGGAGTCTGCGCAGTAGTTAATGCGGCATTTAATGCGTCTCAGAGTTGCAGGCGGCGGGACAAAGATTGCCAGATTAAGCATGGCAATTAGGTCAATAGTACATCTAGCTTCCAACCACCCTAAAATAGGAAAGATTTGGGTAGATCTCTTCCAACTGATCTATTTTGAATCTTACCTATAAATACAGAGAGCCTTGCACCCATTCAAGGCTAACGGGAAATTTCCAAGCGAAAGCTCTCAAGAATCCAAGCACTCAAAGCATACTTTGAACAACACACAATTAAATTTCCCTAGTGTTGTAGTAGGATTCGCTCTGTTTTTGCTTAGTCTTGATAGCTTTTATCTTTAGCATTGCTTTGTATTGCTAGGGCTATCCTTAGTTGGAAACCAAGAATACCAAACCACCCAGGGTGTGAGATTGGTTGGTTAGAAGGACTGGGACTTGTAAAACGCCCAGGGGTCAGTTCCTAAGAGAGGAAGTTGGCTATGTTGACGAGGCGAACTAACACGATTGGCGTAGGAACAATTACGAAGGGCCCACAGGTCGCCGAGATCGGCGAGATAGACATCAGCTCGCCCAGGCCTCGAAAGCCCGGGACCAGCTCACCAATTGGACAAAGTGAGAAGAGCTCGCGAGGGAGCTCGCCCGCGAACATGGAGACCGAGCCGGAGCCCATTCCTGCAAGGCCTGGGAGCTCGCCCGAAGTAGCTCAACCGTGTTCTAAAGAGGACCTCGCCGAGGTCCGCCGAGTACATAGCCATCAGAAATGGCATAAGGCAAAGCAGCTCGCTGAGCCCGAGAACCCAACCGGCGGGTGTATAAATGGGACATGTACATGTAGTAGAAAGAGGCATTGAAGGGGGAACAGTGTGAGGGACCAAGATGAGGGTAAGGGACCCTCGTCGACACCGGAAGCGAAATAGGCACTTAAGGTGCCGTCTCACACTCGCACACCTCTATAAATAAGACCTCTCATGTAACTGTTACACAATTCTAATACATTTCCAATTACAATACTTTCTCTCTCTAAGCACTCATTCTCTCTCTCTATCTCACCCTCCCAAGAACACTAAGAACATCAAATCTTAGTTTATTGTTTGATAGGATTAATATGTTATAAAGCCACATAAACAAACATCGTTAGTAAATTCTATCAACAATTTGGTGCTAGAAGGGGGGCGGGTCCGATTCTTAAAAATTTGTAAAACAAAATTAGGGTTTGCTTGAAGATTTGAAGGTGTTCTTGACAAAGCTCAAGAACACTTGAAGATACACACACATATTCATTCCTTTGAACGAAAACCCAAATTTCCGACAAAAATCCAAAATTTTGGATTTTCCAAAATTCTGCCCGAAAAAGTTTTCAAACGCGCGCGTGTACACGAATAAACAGGATTTTGGACAATTCATCTCGCGCGAGGCTAGACGTAAACTTGAACAAAATCAACCTGGCCGAAGACCCTGACCTAGGCGAGCTCGACGGCCTGCCCCGGCTACCCCAGCGACCTGCAGCATGTTATCCCCTCCAAAACCCAAAAATGGCTAAGGGACAGACCTCCACAGCTGCCGGAAGGTCAAAGGGAGGCGACCAGGACCAGGCTGAGGTGGAGACCTCACGCCGACCTCCCCAGAAAAGCACTGCAGCCCCGCGACCTCCGCGAGTTGTAGTGACCCAGGAGGACTTGAGCCCCGCCCTGAGGGACCTGGCCAACAACCCCGATGAACTCCAGCGCACTATCGCAACCTTACAGAGGTTGCAGCAGAGACAGCACTACGAGCTCGCCCTAGTACCTAGGTGAGCTCCGGCCGCCGAAGCCCGGGAGTTAACGAGGCCCACTCAGGGCACCCAGACCCGGGGGGAGTACAGCGTCCTCCCCACTGAGCAGGAGGCGAGCTCGGCCCAAGCTCGCTAGCACCGGGGACGAGCCGGTAAAGCTAAGATGGTGGAGGAGGAGCCCGCCCCACACACCGGACGAGCTTTGGCCTACATCGAGGTATCCGGCACACACCAATCATTAACGAGTGAGGTCCTCCAGGGCAGGCTAGGGCCCAGGTGCGGGGACAATGAATGAACGGCAGCCCCGACCACATCCCACGGAGATTTGGACCTACAACCGCGCAGGTCCGCCCACGACCGACAGGTTGGGCCCCCATGGCGGACGCCAATTCCAGCCCGTCACAGAGAGGTCACCCCAGAGTGAGGCTCCTCGGGGGCGTGCATCCACGAGACGCACGACCTTCGAGCAACCTCCGCCGGAGGTGACCCACGATGATGAGCTGGTCTCTCTAAAAAAGGCCATCGAGATGCTACAAGCCCAAGTAGCTGCCAAGTCTGGCGGACCTGACGCCACCACTCTCCCCGCATCCCCATTGGCACCTGCCATCCTCCGATCACCGGTCCAGAAGAAAATCCAATTCCCGGTGATGTCCGTATACGAGGGCGAGTCCGACCCGAAGGTCCACTTGGCCAAGTATGCAGACTTTATGATTTCGGTCGGTGCCATCGACTCCACCCAGTGCTGGAACTTCCCGCTGACCTTAGGGGACCGAGCCCACCGCTGGTTCTCATCACTCACCCCGGGGTCAATTTGCTCATTTGGCCAACTCTCGCGGGAGTTCTTGGCCCACTTCTCCGGGTTCGGGTCCTACCTTACCCAGAAACACCGTCTCGCCAACATCTACCAAGGCGAGAATGAGACCGACCAGTAGTACCTGGAGAAGTTTGATAAAATACTACTGGAAGGTGAGCCGGTGAGCGAGGACACCAAGGTCATCGCAGTGATGGCCGGGCTCAGTAAGGGAACCGACCTCTGGAAGGAGATGCACCTCGCACGTCCGAACATTTATACTGAATTCCGCCACAAGGCAGGGGTGTTCGTGGCTATGCAGGAGGCATTACTGAAAGAATTTGGTACCTCAGAGGAGAAGAAGCCCTACGGGAAGAAGTCCGTGGGCACATACAAGACCCCCCGGAACTTAAAGGCCTTTGGCGACCGGGACGAGTTCAAGGAAAAGCTCAACTAGGTCCTTACCGTCTCCGTCGACCACGTCTTTACTGCTGTCAAAGACAAGGCCCTGCTAGAGGAACCGAGGTGGATCCGCCAGGACCGCACGAGGCTCAACCCCAACAAATACTGTGCCTACCAAAAGTCCATCGGCCACTTCACCAGCGAGTGCCGAGACCTCCTCAAACAGCTGTGGAAAATCTACGAGGATGGGAAGCTGGCCGAGTTTGTGAAGAAGGCCCCAGCTAAGAGGCCCAAGTTCGACAGAAGGGAGGTCTCCGACGACGAAGAGGAGGACACGGGCCAACGCGGACCTCAGAACAGATGAAGGGCACCTCCCCAGCCTCAGCAGAACATGGAGCCAACCCGAGAACTCTTGGTTCTCGAGGGAGAGATCAGAGCTGCCGGAGGTCTCCAGGATGGGGGACCCTCCATGTCCAAAAGAAAGAGGAAAGCCGAGATCCGGGCCTTGAACCAGGTCCAGGAAGGCAGCTCCGGCCCCAGGTCCGTCGCACAGCTTACTGATGAGCTGACATTTTCCTTGGCGGATCTGAAGGGGGTACTGACGCCCCACAACGACTCGTTGGTGATAACCGCCAACATCATGAACGTCCGAGTTCACAGGCTACTTGTGGACACCGACGCATTCACCAACATCTTGTTCAAATCCACCTTAGACGCCTTAGGTGATTTTGAGTCGTATCTAGAACCTAGCAATGTTAGGATAGTGGGGTTCGGAGAAGCTGTAACAGTCCACCTTGGCAGTTTCAGGTTGAGCGTCCAGCTTGTATCGGCTGAGGACCCCGAAAGGAGGCTGACTAGGTTAGTAGATTTCCTAGTTGTCGACCAGCAGTCCTCCTACAACGGGTTCCTCGGCCGCCCCTTTATCAATGAATTAAAAGTGGCGTGTTTGACCTACTACTACTGTTTAAAATTCCCAACTCCAAAAGGTGCCGGAACTATAAAAGGTGACCAGAAAAAGGCCCAAGAGTGTTTACTCCAAATCAAAGATGGCCGGGTCAAAAAGTCTGTAACGCAGGTCCACATCCTCGAAGAGGACGTACAGATTCCAGCGGACGAGCCAAACATCCTAGACGTCATCTCGGTCGAAACTGAGATGGTGGAGGTAGGCGATTTGCCAGAAATTGAACAAGTCTCAGAGCCTGCGCAAGACGCGCAACCGGCGCCAATGGAAGGATTAGAGGAGGCCCAAAACAACCAAGTGTTGGGACCTACGCAAGGACAACAACCTGCTCCCATGGAGGTGGTTGATGAAGCCCAAGATGGGGGACCTGCGGGAGGTCAAGAACCAATGCCAATGGACGTTGACCTGACTCCCCAGGTCACCGAACCATCCCAAGTTGACAAACCACCGGAGGTACTGACAGTTGATGAGCCCACCCAAGCGGAAGGCCAAGCCGATGACCTCGAGCCGCGTATAGGTCATGAACCTGCGCAGATGTCACAAAAAGAGTGGGACGAGTTCATCAGCGACCCGAGGTGGAAAAGTCAAAAGAGAAAAGCCACTCCCATGGAAGAATTGACGGCACTCCCGCTGGACCCGGAAAGGGACTTAGAACTTTTCATAGGTTCTGAATTACCTGAACCATACCGGTCGAGGATGGAGCTGTTCTTGATGTCCAACCTAGACGTGTTTGCCTGGTCCCACAAAGACATGACGGGAATCCCTTTGGAGCATGCTTGACACAGACTTAACATAGATCCGACGAGGAGACCCGTGCGCCAAAAGCGAAGGAAGTATGGGCCAGACAAGTACACAGCTCTAACCGTTGAGGTGGGGAAGTTGCTGGACAACAAGCTAATCAAAGAAGCTTTGTGTCCACAGTGGGTCGCAAACCCCGTCCTGGTAAAGAAACACAACGGGACGTGGAGGCTCTGCATCGACTTCACGGACCTGAACAAAGCATGCTCGTAGGACAACTTCCCACTACCACACATTGATCAGCTGGTAGATATCACCGCTGGCCATGAGATGATGACATTCATGGACGCCTTTGCTGGCTATCACCAGATAGCTCTGCACCCAGATGACCAGGAACATACGGCGTTCTACACCAACAAGAACATGTATTGCTGGGAAAGGATGCCGTTCGAACTCATCAACGCCGGAGCAACCTACCAAAGGTTGGTGAATAAAATGTTCGACCAGCACATTGGAGAGTCCATAGAGGTGTACGTAGATGACATAGTTGTCAAGAGTTTGAGGAAGGAGGATCACCTCGACCACCTCAAACAGACCTTCGACATACTGCGCCACTACAATATGAAGCTGAACCCTAAGAAGACAAGCTTCGGCGTACATTCTGGAAAGTTCCTGGGACACCTAGTTAGCCAACGAGGAATCGACGTTAATCCGACCTAGGTCCAATGCATAATTGAGATGGGTGTGCCCGATTCCGTGCAAAAAATTCAAAGACTGACGGGGTGCATGGCAGCACTGAACAGGTTCATCTCCAGGTCTGGCGACCGAAATTGTCCATTCTTCGACGCAATCAAAGCAAACACACGAAGGTACAAGGAGGCGGCCAAAGCAAACAAGTTGCACCTCAACAAACACTTCGTGTGGACAAGCGACTGTCAACAGGCCTTCGAAGAAATAAAAACATACCTGGCAGATACGCAGATCTTGTCAAAACCGATACCTGGTGAGAAACTGTACCTGTACCTAGCTGCGTCGGAGGTGGCCATTAGCTCCGTCCTGGTCCGAGAAGAGGCAAAAACACACCTACCAGTGTACTATGTAAGCCAAGTCTTACACGAAGCTGAGTTGCGATATACCCCAACGGAGAAGCTAGCTTATGCACTGGTGATGAGTGTTAGAAAATTGAGGCCCTACTTCTTCGACCACCCGGTAGAGGTGCTGACGACGTTCCCACTACGTTAAATACTACAACAGCCAGACACCGCCGGACGTCTGCTGAAATGGTCACTAGAGATCAGCCAATACAGTATAACCTACACACCCCAAACAAAGATCAAGGGACAAGCGCTCGCGGACTTCATCGTCGAGCTGACTTTCCCACAAGATCCGATGATGGGGCGTATAGCTCCGTGGCACCTCTACGTTGACTGATCGTCAACCAGCGTAGCAGCAGGTGCCGACTTGGTCCTGATCAGCCCAGACAGACAAGTCTTCACCTCCGCAATCCGGTTCGACTTTCGAGCAACCAACAGCGAAGCAGAGTATGAAGCGCTGATAGCTGGACTTAGACTATCATTAGCTGTGGGGGCAACCAACCTTCAAGTTTTCGGAGATTCCCAGCTAATAATATCCCAAGTCCGGGGGGAATATGAGGCAAAAGACCAGCAGATGATGACCTACCAGAAGATAGCCGCACATCTGATCTCGATGTTTACGCAGGTCTACATCAACCAGATACCGCGGCTAGAAAACACCCAAGCAGATGCCCTAGCCCGGCTAGGTACCAGTAATGGCGAGACCGAATTCACGGAGGTTGTAATCACCACGCTGAAAAACCCCTCAACGTTCGATTACAAAATAAATCAGACCTCGAGTGGGGGGTAGAAGGACAGTGAAGATGGTGAAGATTGGTGCACTCCAATCCAGAAATACTTAAAAGACGGAACAACCCCCGTGGATGCCTGGGAAGCTAGCCGGCTAGTAAAGCAAGCTGCCAGATATACGCTGCTGGATGGCCAACTCTACAAACGCGGATTCTCTCTACCCCTACTCAAGTGCCTAACTAAGAAACAGGGTCCGAGGTGTTAGAAGAAATCCACGAAGGAATTTGTGGGAGTCACGCTGGGGGGCAAGCATTGGCATACAAGACGATCAGGCAGGGGTACTATTGGCCCACTCTTCACAAAGATGCCATTAGCTTCGCGCGAAGGTGCCGAAAGTGTCAACATTTTGCACCTAACATCCACTCCCCAGCCACCCAACTGAAGTCGGTTTTCAGCCCATGACCTTTCGTGAAATGGTTTATCGACTTGATCGGCCCATTTCCACCTGGCAGAGACGGTGTAAAGTTTGTTGTTGTAGCAGTAGACTACTACACTAGGTGGGTTGAGGCCGAAGCTCTCACAACAATAACATAAGAGAAGTTGATCGGCTTCATTTAGAAAAACCTGATCTGCTGGTCGGGACTTCCACAGTCGATCATCACAGACAACGGAAGACAGTTCGACGGTCAAAATTTGAGAGACTTTTGCAGTTCATGGAACATCAAGAAGCACTACTCAACTCCTTACCACCCACAGTCGAACGGCCAGGTCGAAGCGGTGAACAAAATTCTGAAACACATATTGAAGCTCCGCTTCGAAGAAAAGAAAGGGAGCTGGGCAGATGAACTCCCGGAGGTCCTGTGGTATTACAGATCTTCCAATAAAGCCAGCACCGGAGAGACCCGTTTGCTCTAGCCTTCGGAACTGAGGCCGTAGCCCCGGTCAAAGTCCAAAATAAGACTTGGAAGGTGGTAGGATATAACGAAGAAAAAAACAACGAAGCCTTGGCAGTAGAGAAAGATCTGATCGAAGAGACCAGGGCTTCATCAGAAATGAAGAACGCCACCTACAAGAGTAGAGCAGAGAAGTACTACAATTCACAGGTTCGAGACCGAAAATTCAGGGTCGGAGACCTGGTGCTAAAAAAGAAACTGATAACCCCACCAACTGTGTTTGGGTCAAACTGGGAAGGACCGTACCGGGTTACCGCGGCCTGGCCAAACGGTACCTACGACCTCGAAGACGCAGAAGGCAACGCCTCGTCGTACACCTGGAGTGCAGCCCACCTGAAAAAGTTTTATCAATAGGCTAGAAATCTGTAATAGACTAGCCGAAGGTTAGCATCAAAAGTGTTGGTAGCAACAGATGTAAATTACGTTGCTATAAGAAGTTGGGAAAATTTGTGAAATCAAAAAAAAATTTCCAAGTGTCCGGACCTGCGTAGCTCACCAACCATGTGAGCTACCCTAGGTCGCCCACTGCTCAAGAGAGCTCGCCAAGTGCCCGAGACTTCATAATGCGCAAGGACCAAGATCCCAAACGTTGTAATCAAAATGCTCGTAGGCAATGGCCAAAGTGCCCAAGGTAGCGAAGGTGCCCTTCCTAAAGGGTCACCAAGCACCAACTGCCTTAAGTTAGAAAAATTCACGAAAAAGATGAAAAATATCTAAGGCAAGGTTCATGAAACCCAACTGCCCAACGTGAATTAAACGAGGTACAACTTGCTACCCTAAGTGGTTTAAGACGAGCGATTCGCGACCCTAAGTGGTGTAAGATGAAAAATACGTACTATTAAAACAGAGGTACAATTCGTAGTCTCAAGTGACGTAAAATGAATGATTCGCTTCTCAAAGTAGAGTAAGACGAACAATTAAGTACCCGAAAGATAAATAAACTAGCTAAGTAAAATTATAATGTGAAGCGCAAAAACGTAAGTGGAAAGTGTTTGATAAAAAATGCTCGATTTCTATTCAAAAGATACTTAAGAAACTTTCAAGTAAAAAATACTTGAAAAAATCCTAAGTATGAGTAGTATTACTGGCCACAAAGGTCGACCAACTAACCATCTGTGAATTGCAAAAAGCTCCTTCTAGGCGAGCTGCACATGCCTGACGAGCTACAACTACTTGAACGAAAAGTGAAAAGACTACAAAACGGAGCTCCTTCCGGGTGAGCTCTGTAGCCCGGCGAACTACTGAGACTTGTAAAATAATAAAGAAAACAAAAAAACTAATATAAGAGTTGGGAGCAGCGGGGGCAGCAGGCACCTCGGCAGGGGCAGGGGCAACCTGGCCGGCTGGAATGGTGAGCTCGGAGAGCGAGGTGATGTTGCCAGTGAGCCCACTAGTGTCAAACTCACTGGTGTCCAATGTCGCATCCCCCACAGCCTCCTGAAGTTGCTCAACAGTGAGAGGAGTCCGCCCCTCCTCGCCGGCGATCTCCTCCTCATTGGTAGCCTTCTCCCTGGCGCCGACATTCAGTTCCGGAATGGAGACGGTCTTGATAACTTTGAAGCGCGTCGGCACGAAGTCGAGAGGAATGCCAAGCTCAGGGAGGTCGCCAATGTCCAGCTCTGCGCCATCAGGAAAAGGGACTCGGTCCAAGCACGCTTTGAAGTCGCCCACCACGGCCTCGACCTCGTCATCTTTGTGGGCTCGGGCCCACCACAGAGTCCGCAGGACTTCGGCATAGCACTGCACGAAGCCTTTATCCGAGGCCTCAGCCCTCGCGACGACCAAGTCCGCCGAGGAGGATGCATCGTTAAGAAGCTCGGTGACCTCGTTTACCTTGGCCGAGAGCTCATCCTTTAGTTTCGAGCATTCCGCATCGGCACTCCTGACTAGGCCCCGCTGCAATGCCAGATCCCGCTTGGTCACCTCGTGCTCGCCGATCTCCTTGGCGAGATGCTCGGAGAGCTCATCCTCCTTGGCCTTGATCTTGGCCTCCGCCTCTTGCTCAAGTCCAGCGAGCTTGCGCTGGAGGTCCTCGAGCTGCCGCAAGGCGCTCTGTTCGGCAGCTAGGGAAGCAGCAGCCTTCTCCTCGGCAAGCTTCGCCTGCTTCTTGGCCTTGTTGGCAGAGTCCGCCAAGGCGAGCACCCTCTTGTTCTTTTCTTGGCGACCTGCCTCCAGCTCGGCAGCCTGCTCCAAGGCCTTTTGATTGGCAAGCAGTAATCCACTTGCATAATGGGCCGAGAGAAGGAGGTTCTCGGTTAGGTTCTGCCCATTGATAGTGGCCACCTGAGGAGAGGACCAATGCCTCGGCATCTCGCTCACTGTATTCCAGACCAGGCCCGGTTGAAGGCTGCTCATCGACGTCAGCGAGCGAGATTGCTCAAAAGCATGCAGAGCCTCGTGGCGGTTTGGGTAGGCAATGGGAGCATAGCTGCGAGATCAAAACAGTTAGAAAAATGAAGAATAATAATGATAAAGATTAGGATGGCGAGCTACTTACTGAACTCGCTCGGGGTCCCAACCCAAGAGCGTATCGTCAATGGCCCGCACCCTGAATGGAGACAGAGAGGGGGGCGAGCTCCGAATAGGTGTAGCCGCCAGTGGAGCAGTGGACTGGGCAGATCCACCTTGCCCGGACCTCACCGAAGCTCGCTCGGCCTGGTCAGAATCCTCGTCGCGCAAACCAGCATACTTGGTCCTCTTGCGACCTTGGGGGTCCTCGTCGCCCACTCGGGACCCGTCGCCCTTGTGAAGACCCCTCTTCCCACGGCCTCATTCGGGGGTGGCCCCAGTTCGCCCCCCACCTCGGCTGGTCCGAGCGACCTCCGCAGTCTTTGATTTTGGGGGGACTTTGGCCTGTTCTTTCTGGGTCCCCGACCCCCCTTCCTCGCCCTGCTTCCGGGCGAGCTCTACTTTCTTACTCGCATCCAGTGCGAGCAGCGAGGGTGGGGCGAGCCTGTTTGGGCGAGGTGAGCCCATAGCAAATCTGCGAGCTACCTCCTGATATGCGTCTGGGATTTTGACCGTCGGGAAGGCGACCCTGCTCCCGTCTGCCAAAAACAATAAGGGTTCATTAGTATGCAGGGCGAGCTACCCCCCAGGTGGGCAAGCTCAGAAGAGTTGTTAACCTGGAAGATCAGGACCTTGGATCGTGAGGTGGTGAGGCAAGGTGAGGAGCCCGGCGAGCCTAAGACAATGGTGCTGAGTCAGGTGGGCAATATCTCGATCTTCTTGACTCCTAAGATAGCAGACGGCTCACACCACGTCAAACTCAGGAGATGGCTCGGGCTTCCCGCGGCTCGAGATGTGATGCTTCAAACCTGCAAAAAGGCAAGAATTAGATTAGTAAATCTAATTCTAATCTAATTCAACCCACACACACTAAGTAGGCGACCTACTGCTAGCTTCCCCATATTCGTCGGGGGTTAGAATTCGTTCTCCTCGCCCGGAGTAGCTCGTCAAAGCTCGCCAGTCTCCGCCCATAAAGAAGAATAAATTCTTCCAATCGCGGACCTTATTCGGGAGGATCCCCAAGAATTTCTCTCCCGGGCGAGCTCGGAGGTAGTAATACCCCAGGCCATCGTTCACCTGCCGAGTTACAGCGAGGAGTTCGTTGATCTTAGCGGTAGTTAGCCGGTTCTCGTACCCCTCCAACCCGAAGACCGCCAGTAGATTACTCCAAGCGTTGGGAGTGAGCTGGGTGATGGCAAGGTTATTATCAAGCAGGAACCGGCCAATAATCGGATGCAAGGGCAAAGTCAGCCCAGCCTCAAAGATGTGCACGTTGATGGCCATCAACCCCGCCTGAGGTGCATCAGCTCGCTCATCCTTCCTCTGGGCGTATAGGAAGATGTCGAGCGGGATCCAATATTTCTCACGAAGATGAGGGAGCTGGTACTCGTGTATGATGCTGACCACCTCACTAGCCTTGTAATCAGATTTTTTTGCTGCATCCCTGTATTCTCGCCCGGGAAGTTTGAAACTCACCCCATGCTGGGCGACATACTCGTCCCAGTCAAAAGGGTGGACAACCTCGTCGGGGACCTAGCGTTCGACCAGTTGGGGCTCTGGAAAACCGATGGAGCGAAACCACTCAACCGTGACCTCCTCCAGGTTGGCGTCCACCTCGCCTACGTCGGCGACCTCCTCGGTGACCTCGGCGACCTCCTCGCCAGCCTCGACGGGCCCTTCGTTGTCGCTGGCAACCCTTTCCTCTTGGGCGACCTCCTCGCCTTCCTCCCATACCTCGCGAAAAATGGAGCTGGAGGCCCCTTCCTCCGACTCGTGGAGACAGACCTCGCCAAGTAGCTCACCGGATGCCTGTCGAGCTACCGAGGTCACCTCAAAACTGGAACCGATTTCTATGTGAGGAATGGTTTCATCCTCAAGCATGGGTTGTTTCCCAGGGTTACGATTGGAGGGGGTTCCGCTTGATTCGTAAGTCGACATAGTCTCGGTGGAGTTCGAAAATGTCCAAAATTTCTGAAAAAGCTTGAAGAAATCGAAAAAAGAAAAAGAGAAATGGGTGTTCTACCTTGGGAAACACCGAAAACTTCGTCGGAAGTAAGGATGCCGTTCGTTGTAAGTTGCTCTGGAGACTCGAAAGTGGAAAAGTGAGAAATGAACTCACCATCCCCTATTTATAAGCGTCGGGCCGAGGTGCGATATTCGGAAAGTGTGGGGACCGTTTTGCAAAGAATTTGAAAGGTTACCATGATGGGCGTGGGAAACCACGCCTAAAAAGGCATGCACGATGCCTGGATTCTCGCACCACATCAACCGAGGCAACCGCCATGGCAGAGCTCGCCCTCCAGCTCGGCACTTGCCCGAGTGTAGTTTGCCAATGTTCAAACCCTCATCCGTGGAAATAATTCAGCTTGCCCACACATTTGACGAGTCATGATGCGTGAGAGCTGGGGGGCAAATGTTGACGAGGCGAACTAACACGATTGGCGTAGGAACAATTTCGAAGGGCCCACAGGTCACCGAGCTCGGCGAGATAGACATCAACTCGCCCAGTCCTCGAAAGCCTGGGACCATCTCACCAATTGGACAAAGTGAGAAGAGCTCGCGAGGGAGCTCGCCCATTAGTGGGGCAGCTCGCCCGCGAACATGGAGACCGAGCCGGAGCCCATTCCTGCAAGGCCTGGGAGCTCGCCCGAAGTAGCTCGCCCGTGTCCTAAAGAGGACCTCGCTGAGGTCCGCCGAGTACATAGCCAACAGAAATGGCAAAAGGCAAAGCAGCTCGCCGAGTAGCTCGCCGAGCCCGAGAACCCAACCGGCGGGTGTATAAATGGGACATGTACATGTAGTAGAAAGAGGCATTGAAGGGGGAGCAGTGTGAGGGACCAAGACGAGGGTAAGGGACCCTCATCGACACCGGAAGCCAAATAGGCTCGTAAGGTGCCCTCTCACACTCGCACACCTCTGTAAATAAGACCTCTCATGTAACTGTTACACAATTCTAAAACATTTCCAATTACAATACTTTCTCTCTCTAAGCACTCATTCTGTCTCTCTATCTCACCCTCCCAAGAACACTAAGAACATCAAATCTTAGTTTATTATTTGATAGGATTAATATGTTATAAAGCCACATAAACAAACATCGTTAGTAAATTCTATCAACAGGCTATTCGTGTCCCTTGGCACGTACAAACCAAGTACCTATCCTCAGGGTTTTGAGGATAGCTTCCTGTTAAATCAGGTCGTGGACGTAGGAGTTGGTTATCTCCGAACCACGTTAAAAAGACCCTTGTGTGCTGATTTACATTCGTGTTCAGGATCATAATTGTCATTCATCTTAAACTGAGCATACTGCATTGTTTTGATCTTCAGGCTGAATCAATCATCCTGAGTCTTAATATTGTGCACCAGCCTTAACCACCAATTTACTAATCAAACTCAGAGAAAAGTTTTCAGAAGCTAAAACGAGTAGAAACTAAGGGCTCATATGGTAGTCCAACTGACTTGCTTCCGAGCAGTCAGTAGGTTTGTTATCTCTACTATGCTTCCGAGCACATTACTCACACTCAGCCTATCTGACTCCATTACTGACTTGTCCTTGCTGCCCCTGCGGACTATCAGTTTTGCTGAGTAACTTCAGGATCTTCCTGACAGAGCGTGTAAGAGTATTTTTCTGAGTCTTCAGAAAAACCTGACATCAGTGTATTCCCCCCATAAACTGATTTAACTCATTTCGGGACCAACAAGTGGTATCAGAGCAGTGGTTCAAAAGACCACTGACTTTGTTTACCAACAGTTTCTAAGGAGAAACTTTTGGTGGTCAACTGAACTGATCTCATTTTTGAAAACTTGCATTCATGGCATCCGGTTCTAAGCGCCTCGAAGGCAGTCTTCCTGAATTCTCTATTGACAATTATGATTATTGGAAATTCAGGGTCCTTGCACATCTCTACTCCATCCATGATCAGACGCCCCAGGTGATTGAGCATGGTCCGATCAGATTTATGAGGAATCTTCAAACCACCAGACCCGTAGCTAGCAATGTCCCTGTTTCGGCTGTCGGAGATAAGCCTGTGGAGAGGTCCGCGCTTACATCTGATCAGATTAAGCAAGTCATAATGGATAATGTTGCAAAGAACATTATACTCCACACCGTTTCTTACGAGAACTTGGTTAGGCTCATGCATCTGACTACTGCGAAGGAGATCTGGGATGCACTGAAGGAGATGAGTGAGGTCTCAGAGAAGATCAAGGAGAACAAGTGACATCTTGCTATCAGGAAGTTTGAGGCCTTTCGGATGTTGGAAGGAGAGTCCATCGATCAGATGGAAGCTCGGTTCGTTAAGATGATGAATGAGCTAGCAACCCTTGGGAAGGACTTTCCCAAGAGGGAGGTGTCGTCTAAAATCCTGATCTGTCTCCCTGAAAGATGGGACACAGGAGTGATCTTGTTGAAGAACACTCATGACCTCACAAACATTCCTTACTCTCACCTATTCTCAGAGTTAAAGGCTCTAGAATTCGACCTCGATAAGAGGAAGAAGAAGGGTGCTGTCAGTGAAGAGGTGAGTGAGGAGAAGACACCTGAGAAGGAAAAGAGCGTGGCTCTTAAAGCTACTCCTGAGCCTGAGGCTGGTTCTGGCTCGAAATCACTCAGAGATATGAGCAAGGATGAGCTAGCCCTGGAGTACAGCCTGATCGCACGGAGATTCGAGAAGCTGAACTCTCATTTCGGCAGGTATAAGAAGTTTTATACTGACTCCCGTGATCGCAGGTATTCCAGCCCCAGGAGATCGAGCCCCGGGAGGGAAGAAATGAGGGGTTCAGATTCCAGGAGAGAGAGCTAGGAGCCTGAACGGCGTAGAGATGAGAAGAGGAGAGATGATGTTGATCCCAGAAGATCCAGCTCCAAACCTGAAAGATCATCAGGGTGTTTCTGATGTAGATCAGTGTTACCACTGCCCCAAGACCGGACATTATCAGTATGATTGTCCGGAGCTCTGCGCTCCAGAGAGAGAAGATCGGAGAGCGAAGAGAGAGCTTAGGGCATCAGACCGGAAAGCTATTCTTTCTGAGGATTCCTCAGATTCAGATGGCCCAGGACGCCGATCCCCTGAACTCTTCTCCGATGAGGAGTATGATGATCTCTGCCTGATGGCAGATGATGAGGTATGTTCTTCTGCCTCTTCTCCTGATCACGCACCTGAGCTTAGCTCAGACTCAGCAGGAGAACTCGACCTTCAGCTCGCCCTAGAGCAATTGATGGTTGATTTCTCAAGGCTGCATGAGACTCATATTCACACAGTGGATGTGAATGCACAACTGAGTAGGGAGAATGATCGACTAACTGAGTCTCTCAGAGTAAGGGATACAGAGGAAGCACTGAGACTAGTAAACCTCCAGGAAGAGTTGCTTCATGCCCGGAATAGGCATGATGAAACTCCAGTGGCGGTTGAAAGACTCAATGCTATAATCAGCTCGCTGATTGAGACTCGTGACACTGATCAGTTCCTTGCTCAGGAACAGCAGATGATTGAGCGAATTGCTCTGAGAGGGTTGTTCGAAACTGAGTGGCAAGCTCGCCTTAGTGCTGAGCAAACTGCTTGGGATCTTGAGCTGATCTCAAAAGAGAATGCTCATCAGAAACTGGTGCTTCAGTACACCACTGAGCTTGAGGCCCTGAAAAGAGAAAATGTGCGCCTTGAGGAAAAGCTGAAGAAGTTACACACATCTTCCCAAGTGGTTGATGAGTTAACAAGTTTCTCTCAGCTGACCGATGGTGCCAAAGCTGGGTTAGGCTATGATGCCTCTAAAGACCCAAAGGGCAAGAAGAAGAGGGGTGCTTCAGGGAGCAACTCTCAGAAGAAGTTTATCCCTGCCCAAACTGACAACAAGAGCCCAAGTGTTGCTCGTCAGGATAAAGGCAAAGGGAAGGAGAAAGTGCCTGAACCTGTCAGGCAAAGGACTGAGGAATCTAGGCCAAAACCTAAGGGAAAGGCTCAGACTTTTCATCCTGAGTCGAGGAAGAAGGACCGAGGGAACTCCAAGGCTCAGCCTAGGAACCCTCAGGCAGGAAAGAACCCAGCCCCAAGTACTTCTCAGGCTCAGCCTAGAAATACTCAGGGCAGAGGGAACTCTGGTCAGAGGAGGCCTCAGGCAAGGCCAAGGACTACTGAGGTCCAGAGGCCTCAGACAGGGCACAGGGCCCATCAGGAGCGTCCCAATCCTCAGAGGAGAAGGACAAACCAAATGGCCCCTAAAAGGCAACGGAGACCTGACTCCGATAACACTCAGGCCAGACCTCAAGTGCCTAGAGGTCAGGCCCGAGCTGCTCCTTCTCAGGACAGATCTCAGCCCAATGTACCCAGGCCAAGGAGGAACAGGAGGCCCGCCCCCAGAAATCAAATCAGGGCTCCTGAGACTCAGGCTGACACACATACACCCTCAACTTCCCAGGCACAAAGGAAGAAGAGGACAGTGTATGTTGATGTTACTGGGAGACATGTTTACACTTCTGATGCCATCAGAATTGTTAAACAAATCTGGATCCCGAAGGGTATGGCTGACACTGTAGGACCCAATACGAGATTGGTACCTTAGGCCTGATTCTTTTCAGGTCGCTGCGGGCTACAAGAAGAAGAAGGAGGATCTGATGAAGGACTGGTACTTGGACTCAGGGTGTTCCAGGCACATGACCGGATTTTGTGATCTCCTTCAGGACTACGTAGCTTAGGAAGGCCCGCTGGTAACTTTTGGTGATAACTCTAAGGGTTTCACCAGAGGATTCGGTACCCTTGTTGTTGGCTCTGTGAGAGTGCTTAATGTATCCTATGTTGAGGGTCTTAGGCATAACCTACTTTCGGTCAATCAGTTTTGTAACCGTGGTTATAGTGTAGAGTTTTCATATAACATATGCCTTGTGAAAGACAAATCTACACTGCAGGTTCTGATTACATGTGTCAGGAGAGGCAACGTTTATTTTGCTGACTTTAAGAGCAGCTCTCCTGAAACTTGTTTGGTCGCTAAGAGCTCATCTGAGCTCAGTTGGCTTTGGAATAAACGCCTGAGTAACTTAAACTTCAAGATTATTAACAAAATCTCTCGACTTTCTCTTGTAGAGGGTCTACCTAATGAAGTTTTTAGCAAAGACCACGTGTGCGGAGCATGTCAGGAAGACAAGCAAACCAAAGCTTCATTCAAGGAGAAAGATGCCTTCTCAACTGACAGAGTACTTCTGCTCCTGCACAAGGATCTCTTTGGTCCAATTACTCCTGTCAGCATGAATGGTAGGATATATACCTTTGTTGTTGATGATGATTATTCCAAGTACACTTGTGTTATTTTCTTGCTGAACAAGAAGGAGACTCAGGTCAAGCTTCCATAGTTACTCAAGAAATTGAGTACTGAACAGGGTCAGAGCATCGTCAGGATCATATCAGATCGGGGAACTGAGTTTATTAACTCTATTATAACTGATTTTTGTACTGACCTTGGTATTTCTCATGAGACTTCTGCAGCCAGGAACCCTCAGCAAAATGGGGTAGCTGAGAGAAGGAACCGGACCCTGAAGGAAGCTGTCAGGACCATGTTGGCTGAGTCAGGACTGCCCAAGAAGTACTGGGCTGAAGCAATCAACACTGCTTGCTTCACTCAGAACCGATCTATGCTGAACAAACAACATGCTCAGACACCTTATGAAACTTGGAATAAAAGGATGCCTCGCATCTCCTATTTCCATATTTTTTGGTGTAAGTGTTTCATCCTGAACAATGGGAAAGACCAGCTGAAAGCCGTTGATAGCAAGTCTGATGAGGGAGTTTTCTTAGGATACTCCTCAGTCAGCAAAGCTTTCAGGGTGTATAACTGTCGGACTCTTTGTGTGGAGGAAACACCTCATGTTGTGTTTGATGAGACTGCATCAGTGCGTAGAAAACAGGTTCCGAGTCCTGACACTGAGGGGGTTACCAAGAGGGTGACAAGACTGAGCCTGAAGAATCCTGAATTCAAGATCAAACTTGTGAGTGCTCCGAAGGGATGGGATGATGATGATGACGATCAGGATGGACCTCAGGCCAACCCTCAACAAGCCCCAGCCTCGAAGAATGTTGAGTCTCAGACGGAGGCACAGACTCAACTTGAGGTACGTACTGTTGGTGGTGATGCTTCTGCACCTGAGACAGTTACTGAGTCCAACTCTGTAGGGGGAAACAATGTCCCTGACATTGGCCAACACTCAGGAAATGACTCAGTGTCCCCTGTTCTTGCTCGTTCCGCTTCTTTGCCTGTTATTGTCGAGACTAACATTTCAGGATCAGGCGAGGGAACTTCAGCAGCTCCCAGTGCATCCGTCAGCAGGAGGCGGTGGCTAGATGATCACTCATTGGCTGACATCATTGGTGATGTCAATAAGGGGGTCAGGACGAGGTTGTCCTTTGGCGAGAGTGCTATGTTCTGCTGTTTCCTGTGTGATCAGGAACCTAAGAGCATAGAAGAAGCTCTTGCTGACTCCAACTAGATCCTAGCCATGCAGGATGAGCTCAATCAGTTTGAGCGGAATCAGGTTTGGGAGTTAGTTGAAAGACCTAAGCGTCAACATGTTATTAGCACCAAGTGGGTCTTCAAGAACAAGAGGGATGAGAAGAATGTTGTTGTTAGGAACAAGGCCAGGCTGGTGGCTAAGGGATACTCTCAGGCCGAAGGAATCGACTATGATGAGACCTTTGCCCTAGTTGCAAGGTTGGAAGCAATCAGGTTGTTCTTGGCTTATGCAACATTCAAGAAGGTCAAGGTGTATCAGATGGACGTAAAGAGTGCTTTTCTGAATGGTTTACTGAACGAGGAGGTTTATGTGGAACAACCTTCAGGGTTCGAAGTTGGTAACAAAGTCTATCACCTGAAGAAAGCCCTTTATGGCCTGAAGCAAGCTCCCAGGGCTTGGTATGATACACTTTCCTAGTTCCTGATAGACCACGGGTTCGTGAAAGGAACAGTGGACAGGACCCTCTTCAGGATATCCGAAGGGGAGGAAATTCTCTTGGTTCAGATTTATGTGGATGACATAATATTTGGATCTCCTAATCTGAAGCTTTGTGAGAAATTCTCCAAGTTGATGACTAGGAAATTTGAGATGTCAATGATGGGAGAAATGAACTTATTTCTAGGTCTTCAGGTCAGGCAATCTGACTTCGGAATCTTCATAAATCAGTCCAAGTATGCGAGGGACTTGATTCAGAAGTTTGGAGTTCAGACCAGCAAAGTCTCACGTATTCCCATGAACATAAATGAGAAGCTGGATCCTGACAAGGAGGGGACCTCAGTGAATCAGACTGAATATAGGGCACTGATTGGATCTTTATTGTACCTGACTGCAAGTCGTCCTGACATCACTTATGCAGTCGGAGTTTGTGCAAGGTATCAGTCTGATCCGAAGAAGAGTCATCTAGAGAGTGCCAAAAAGATATTGAAATACCTGAAAGGTACAGTCAATTTAGGACTTTGGTATCCCTCTGATGACAACCTAGAACTGACTGGCTATTCAGATGCAGATTATAGAGGCTGTAGGCTTGATAGGAAATCAACTACAGACACATGTCAGTTTCTAGGGAGCAAACTGATCTCTTGGTTTTCTAAGAAGCAAACCAGTGTTGCAACGTCTACTACTGAGGCTGAGTATATGGCGGCAGGCAGTTGTTGCTCCCAGATCCTTTGGTTGAAGCAACAACTGAGAGACTACCAGATAGAGGCCACTGAAGTCCCAATTTATTGTGACAACAATAGTGCCATTGCCATATCCCAAAACCCAGTCTTACACACAAGGTTTAAGCATGAAGACATCAGACATCACTTTATAAGAGATCATGTTGAGAAGAAGGATATAAGGATGGAAAGGGTCCCTACTGACAAACAGAGAGCTGACATCCTGACTAAGGCTTTGCCTGAAACCAGGTTTGTTGAGTTGTCAGTAGAGTTAGGACTCCTTGACCCAGGCTTAGGAGATTCAGTATGAATCTCAGTTCAGTATGCATAAGGTCAGGGGGAACGACTAACTAAGGATCCGTTTGAAAGGTCAGTAGAGAGAGCGAATGGCTGGAGGGGGAACAATCAGTAAGAAAGGATGGTCAGTATAGACTGACTAATGTTCAGGACACTGAATTCAGGGCTTGTCACCCTGATAGGTCAAATGTGGTACCAGTCAGATATCGAAATCTGACTGACTGGTATGTTTTCTGAATTATTTTTATCATCATATCTTGCTTACATCATCTTTGATACTGTCTGTCGAGCTGTCAAATCATATCTTTTTATCGTACAATCTCAATCGTTCATTTATTTTCGATTATTATTTAATGCAATAATTTGAATTAAATACGAACTTTCTTTAACGAGCATTAAATGCAAAGGAAGCGGGAACTATTTCTGATAAAGTTTTTGAATTATGACCTTTGAAATTTGAAATAGCCAATCCACATGCATGCAGCTTTAGGTTTTAATCTCAACCATTAAAAATTAAAGGTCTTTTATTCTGAACCGTCTGATTTAACCGAACTTTTAGTATAAATAGATGCGATCTAATTCTGAAAAATCTTTCCACTTTCTGAATTCTTGCATCCTATACTATATTTCTCTCTCTACACTAACCCTTCAGACTTCAATGGCGCCTTCAAAGACCACTATGTTTCTAGCTAATTTGGAAGCATTGAAGGGCCAAGTTAACTGTGAGCCAATGGCTGATTTCTCACCTGGGCACCCAGATATCTTGCCCGTTCAAGAATGGGTCACGAAGGCTGGTATTCTCGACTAGGTTTCGAAGATGCCGGAGAAGTTATGCCCATCTCTTGTTGCAGGGTTCTTGATCAGGTTGCGGGAGAACGCAGAGGGTGAGTTGGTCTCTTCCATTCCCACCCAACACTCTGCTGAGATTGATGGAGATACAGGGGTGAAGAGAACTTGGGTCAAAATCAATGTCAGAAAGCTGATCAGGGATACCTTCAATCTGCCACATTCGAAGGAGAAGAAGCAGTTGGATCTTCCCCACACCTTGGGATTGGGAAGGAGCAAGAGATTCTGAACTCTTTTGCTGAAAGGAAGCCACTGATTAAGGCCAGGCTCAACAAGTCAGTATTGACTCCTGTGGTAAGGCACTTGCTAGATTTGGTTAGTCAATCGATCAAGGCAACTGCTGGAGGGAAAGAGCAAGTGTCAAGGCCAAAGTTATTTCTGATGAAGGCCGTGGTGGAAAATAAGTTGTTTGACTGGGATGAGTTCTTCATTCAGCAATTGGTTGCTGAGAGCAACAAAGTCATGGAGGGTGCTGATGGGACTTTCACATTCTCGAAGTCAGTCCACTATGGCACTCGCATCTCTCTGATGCTCCAAACTTTGGCTCTTGGAGACTTGGACAAAGAAAACTTCACTGCCTTAACTGGCAAGCAAATCCTTTTTCATAGCTTGTCATCTGCTAAGGGCAAGGCAGTGAAGAAGAAGAGTGAGAAGAAGTCTTCAGAGAAGAAGGAATCTGAGAAGAAGGTCACAACTATCAAGTCTATAATTGTGAAGTTGAAAAGCTCTTCTGCGACCAAGTCAACATCTCTCTCTAAGGAAAGACTGACAAGGAAGCCTTCTGAGGACGAGGTGTTGGAAGATGAGATAGTGGTAGAGGATCCGAAGGAAGTGGAACAGACTGATCAGGTTTCTGATTCTGAGACTACTCAGGAGCCTGCCAAGATGGATGTTCAAACAGTTGCTCCGGTGAGTGAGCAAGAAGCTGGTGTGCCTCAGGAACCACTTGATACTGCACCAATTCAGGAACAAGCCTTTGTTCTGGAAAGCGAAAAGGCTGATGAGCAGATTCAGTCTGCCCTGATCGCAGTTCCTGAGTTGGTAGCCGGGTTGGAGATAACTCCGACAGGTTCAGAGGAGAAGGAGGTTGAAGATGAGAGGGATATAGAGGTTCAGGGGGAATCTGCAGATACTGATGCTCAGGGGGAACCCATGGAGGTTGAAAGGACTCAGGCGGAGTCTGAGCATCAGCCTGAACCGTCTACTACTGAGGAAACAACTTGGAGATTCCCAACTCCAGCTGAAGGGAGCCTGACCCCATTTGAAATACTGACTCAGAATCAGGCTCAGAAGATTGTTTCCCAGCACCTCTCCGACCTGACTGCAGCTCAGCAAGAGGAGGCTGTTCAGCTCCGAACTTAAGCCATGACACGGAGGGCCACCTACTTTGAAATGGTCGTCTTGGTGGAGAACAAAGGGTGGTCACTGCTTGCTTAGGAAGAAGCTGCACTCTTTGATGCTTTTCAGGTCAGTTCCATGACTCCGCTTCTTAGGATAGGTGATTTTGTAAATACGGTCAAAAAAATCTATCCCAAAGTTGTTGTTGCTGAGCCGGAGAGGGCTGAAGGTGTTGGAATGGAACTGGTGAGAGTTCCGGAAGTTCTGCCTAAAGGAGAGAGAGAGACGGGATTGGTGATGATTGCTGCGGATAGTCAGCAAGGTGGCACTGAAGGGGTCAGTGCACCGGCCTATGAAGCACTCCCTGGACCCGGGAATGCTGAGGCTTCAAGAGATGGTCCATCTGATCTGATCCATGTCAAAACTGGTCGGCGCCCAGTTCAATCATCTCTTGTGCAAAACTCTTCACGTGCACTTGCCAATCTTCACAGGCGGGTAAACGTTGTTGAGGGAAAGACAAAGAAGTTCAGTAACTCTACTGATCTCATTAGCAAAAAGTTGATATTGCTGAATCAAGATCAGGTTCGCTTGGATGCAGAATGGGCGGAGGCGATGTCCAGTCTTGGTGTTTTTGTAGGGACTGAGGTCACATCTATTGCAACACAAACGTCAGAGACACTTGAAACCTGCAACAAAATGACAGTCGATGCCTTATCTGAGCAGGATGCAAAGTTCAGTACTTTGCTGGATCAAAAGGTGGAAGAAATATTTGCTCAGATAAAGGGTGAGATCAAGGCGGAACTGCTGACAGAACTATCTGCCAAGACTCAAATCGATTGTTGCTGAGATCAGTGCCACAATGAAGACTGACATTACCAAAGCCATTTCCACTGCGGCCACAGGCCAACTGAAGATCTACGGTACTGAAGTGAACTTTCTCACTGCCCGTATGCAGGATTATGAGGAGACTCAGCATGATATGTCTCACGGATTTGAACTTATGGCCCAAGCCCTTGAGGAAGTCTTCAAGAAAGTAAATGCTGATGATGCCAAAAAGGGGTAAGGTATAAGGAAGAAGAAATTGATTCAGACCGTGCTGTAGAAGAAATCAGGTCTTGGTCCCAGTGGAGAGGAGAAGAAACGAACGAGGTCCGTAGCGGCGGCTGAGGGAAGTCAGAGTCAGCCCGCTCAGAAGAAGCTCAAGCAGACTGAGGATCCTTTGGCTACCATTTGGAAAGAATCGGAGGAAGCTTAGTTCCCAGGTTCGACTCAGAGTAGGGTTCCTGAAATGACCGAGAAGGAGAGGATGGCGAAGTTAGTAGAAATTACACGCCTCGGTCAGGTTCAGAGGCTGAAGGAGTCCAACGAGTACTTAACTGCTCAGTTAGAAAAGTATAAGTCTGCTCAAGCTCCGAAGGAGAAGACTCAGCGGAAGTTGAAGGCTGTTCAGGGTCAGGGACCTCTGAAGTCCATGCTGATTGAGGAAATCATTCCAGTGGAGATGATGGAGCACTGGATTCCTGTCCGGAATAGGTAGAGTTACCTTTTCGACGTAGTGGAGATATGGAGTGATCTGAATGAAGATAAGACAGATATCTTTCACTACTGGATGACGGAGGAGTACCCAAATCTCTGGATCGAAATCATTCGACATGCTGATGCACAAGGCGTAGAGATTACTCCTCCTCACCTGGTCAGGTACTCCCCTCTGCTCATCAGGAACTCAAATCAGCTAGACAGAGCAGCCATTCAGGCCGAAGTTGTCAAAGTTGCCCAAGTCTCGAATGCAGCATTTGATCCAATCAAACTGGATCTTTACCTGAGGAGGGTGCTCGACATGTATGGCATTCCGGCCAGCCGCTGGGAAGATGATGAAGAGTGAGATAGATCAAGAAAATAGTTGTTCAGGAACAAATATGTAATAGCTTCAGGACCTTGTACCTTTTTTAATATTAATGAAGTTATTGTTCCTGAGTACAACCTCTTGTTCACTCTTGATCTAATTTCAGCACTCTTATCAAGAACTGTACTAACACATTCCTTGTTTCCATCTTATAGACTAAGTGCCTAGTTTGTCAGGAGGTACTGAGCTTATTTCACTGACTGAGTCAGTTGATTGTATAGATGGATAGGAATTTGCTTAAGGGTTTAGGCATCATCAAAAAGGGGGAAATTGTTGGGACAATCTGAGTGTTTTGATTAGATCCCAAAACCCCTGATGATTTGCCTAAGTACAATTAGTCAGGATTGTCTAGTTCAGGATTGTCAGGTTAGGGATTCAGTTCAGGGGGAACGTGTTGAAGACTGAAGAATATTGGAGTCGACCCAATTGCCTGAAGTCTGAAGTGCTACTTGCCCTGAAGAAGGTCAGAGTCAGTCTTGCTGAAGATTGCCTGAACTGAAGCTGAAGACCGAAACTTGAAGATCCATCCTGAAGACAATCTGGAGAACCATTGACTAATGTTTTTACTGAGTACACTAAGCATGCTCAGGACAGAACTTAGTCAGTGAAGAGTTGTGTAACCTATCAGGCAGAGCTGAATGCTTTTAAAACTTGACTTAGGCCTTGAGTCAGTTTATCTGACTCATGTAAGTCCAAAGCAAAAAAAGGTTACATATACTGGGTTGAATAACCTATCAGGTCGAGCTGAATGCTCGTAAGACCCTTCTTAGGCCTTGGTTCAGTTTACCTGATACATGTAAGTCCAAAGCAAAAAGGTTATTTATGCTATGGGAAAGTTAACATTTATGTTAACACCTGAGAGACAAAGAGAATGTCAGTGGACTCAATTAAAGACAAACATTCATGCTGAGTAAATGACAAGAGACTCGGAGTATTGAATGTACGAGGAAGGACAAGTGTCAGATGGTCAACTAGCCGTTTGTACGGAGAGCCAATGATCTTTCGACACGCATGTACGGAGTCTGCGCAGCAGTTAATGCGGCATTTAATGCGTCTCAGAGTTGCAGGCGGCGGGACAAAGATTGCCAGATTAAGCATGGCAATTAAGTCAATAGTACATCTAGCTTGCAACCACCCTAAAATAGGAAAGATTTGGGTAGATCTCTTCCAACAGATCTATTTTGAATCTTACCTATAAATACAGAGAGCCTTGCACCCATTCAAGGCTAACGGGAAATTTCCAAGCGAAAGCTCTCAAGAATCCAAGCACTCAAAGCATACTTTGAACAACACTCTGCAATTAAATTTCCCTAGAGTTGTAGTAGGACTCACTCTGTATTTGCTTAGTCTTGATAGCTCTTATCTTTAGCATTGCTTTGTATTTCTAGGGCTATCCTTAGTTGGAAACCAAGAATACCAAACCACTCAGGGTGTGAGATTGGTTGGTTAGAGGGACTGAGATTTGTAAAACGCCCAGGGGTCAGTTCCTAATAGAGGAAGTTTGCTATTCGTGTCCCTTGGCACGTAAAAACTAAGTACCTATCCTCAGTGTTTTGAGGATAGCTTCCTGTTAAATCAGGTCGTGGACGTAGGAGTTGGTTATCTCCGAACCACGTTAAAAAGACCCTTGTGTGCTGATTTACATTCGTGTTCAGAATCATAATTGTCATTCATCTTAAACTGAGCATACTGCATTGTTTTGATCTTCAGGCTGAATTAATCATCCTGAGTCTTAATATTGTGCACCAGCCTTAACCACCAATTTACTAAGCTAACTCAGAGAAAAGTTTTCAGAAGATAAAACGAGTAGAAACTAAGGGCTCACATTCCGCACGTACTCTAGCTTACTGAGATAGTAGTACTAACTTGCTTCCGAGCAGTCAGTAGGTTGGTTATCTCTACTGAGCTTCCGAGCACATTACTCACACTCAGCCTATCTGACTCCATTACTGACTTGTCCATGCTGCCCCTATGGACTATCAGTTTTGCTGAGTAACTTCAGGATCTTCCTGACTGATCGTGTAAGAGTATTTTTCTGAGTCTTCAGAAAAATCTGACATCAGTGTATTCCCCCCCCCCCATACACTGATTTAACTTGTTTCGGGACCAACAATTTTAAGTTATGAATTATAATGAGATGGGAGAGAAGGGAAAAAATAAGGAAAATGAGAGATGGAAAGGGGTAGAGGGGAGGGATTTCAAATGACATGGGTTTGAAGAGGATTTAGAAATTCACCATTTTAAACATAAAATGGAATCTAAGTATTTTTAAATTCATTGAGTGGGTGATTATTTGTATGTAAAATCCATAAATTTCAAATCCACTCATCCAAATTGAGATATAGAAATTTCTACAATAGAAATTTCTAAAAATAAACTTAAAAAAATTAAAAAAACGGTAATGCCCATCCACATTATTGCTTCCGTCTTCCGCATTACCGCATTACTGTTGCATGCATTACCAGTAATTCTTTTTCTTTTTCTTTTTCTTTTTTAGTTTATTTGTTTAATTTTTGCATGCATTACCACTAATTCGTTTTCTTTTTCTTTTTTAGTTTATTTGTTTAATTTTTTTAATTTAAACTATAAAATTTATTTTTTATTTTTTATTATTATATAGTCAAATTTATGTTATTATAGGACAAAATGTGTGTTATTATTCAAACTAAATATTATTATTTCACATATATTTATTTATTTTTATAAAATTATATTTTATCCTTACAGTAACATACACTTACCCATGTAGTAACACATATTTGTCTATATAGTAACACAAAATAAGGAGCAAATGTGCGTTACAATTAGAGTAAATGTATGTTACTATCATATAAAGTGTTATTCTTTTTACATATATTCATTTATTTGTATAGAGAATATTTTTTATATAATATAAAGAGTAAAATGTGTGTTACTATATGAATAAATATTAGTTTTTCAAAATGATATTATTTATTTTTATAGGAATAATTATTTTTTTCATATAATAGTACATATAAAAATAGTAAATAGTGTATTACTACATGATTCAATATACCTAGAGTTTAAAGGGATGATGAATAAATAACAAACACATATTTATTATTAAAAAATACATTTTGTACTTAAAGTAACACACATTTGCCTATATAGTAACACATATTGAGGAGAAAATATATGTTAAAATTAGAGCAAATGTATGTTACTATAATATAAAATAGTATTCCTTTTACATATATTCATTTATTTTTATAGAGAAAGTATTTTTATATAATATAAAGAGTAAAATGTGTGTTACTATAAGAATAAATATTAGTTTTTCACAAATATATTTATTTATTTTTATAAAATTATATTTTATATGATAGTAATATGCATTTGTCCATATAGTAACATCCATTTGCTCATATAGTAACACAAAATGAGGAGCAAATGTATGTTACAATTCGAGTAAATCTATTTTACCATCATATAAAATATTATTCTTTTTATGTATATTCAATTATTTTTATAGAATAAATATTTCTATATAATACAAAGAGTAAATGTGTGTTATTATAAGAATAAATATTAGTTTTTCACAAATATAATATTTATTTTTATAGAAATAATTATTTTTTCATTTAATAACACATATAAAATAGTAAAAAGTGTATTATTACATGATTCAATATACGTAGATTTTAAGGGGATGATGAATAAATAAGAAACACATAAATATTCTTATAAAAACTTATTGTGTCTTTATAGTAACACACATTTGCCCATATAATAACACAAACTGGGGAACAAATTTGTGTTACAATTAGAGCAAATGTGTATTACTGTAAAATTGAATGTGTATTACTATATTTACAAACATTTATTTTTACGTAGAGAAATATGTATTATACTTATATAACATATATAAGTATTAAAAGATGTATTAGTACATTAACAATATGTTATCAATATAAATTAATAAAAATAAATTAAGTAATATATATTTTGTTCTTGCAAAAATATATATATTCCTTATAGTTACTTTAAGTACAAAAAATTAAAATTTTAAGGATTAGTAACACTGATCTTGTATTTTAGTAGCACACTTTTGTCTATATAATAAAATAGTCTGAGAGAGAATTTTTAAATTTGTAACATAATATTATATAAATTTTATTAAGTTAATACACAAATTTTAAATAAATAAAAACTAAAATAAAATTTTAAAAAAGGGATTGAAACGGCATCAACATATATGACCATAATTAAATATTAATGGCTTGAACGTATTTAAAGCGTAGCTTTACAATGGAGAACCATTGGAGACCTGAGTTGGAAAGGAAAAAAGAAAGCATGTTTTTACTAACTCATATGCTGCGAAATAGCATCAGGGAAATATAAAAGCAAGGGCAGTCCCGTCTTTTCTCTTTTATTTCTACGGTAGAAATTTCTACGCAATTGTGACTCTTTTCAAATAAATACAAAATTTTTGCATAATAGTATAAATATAAGTTGAATAATAGAGTTATTTTTTGGCATATTGTACCAATCTGAAAATAGTGCTTATTTTTGTTCCATTTCGTAATTGGCCCATAATTATTCTAATATACTAATATAGGCTATAACAAAGTCTACCATAACACAATTTTAGGCAGGAGTATTTTTCAGATATATTTACTGTGCGTAGAGCCTACGATTTATTAGGAAGGCGAGTACATAACACGTTGAAAGATGGAAGAGTAGGTCTCCCGTACAATATTGCACGGTGCAATATATGCCAAAAAAGGAAAATTTTGAAAATTTGCGGGTCAATAGGGTCAAAGTAACAAAATTCGCGGATCTTGAACGAGTTGGGTCGGATTTGGGCAATTTTCAAATTTCAGGATTTTCGCTTCTAGTTGATGATACTGTATGAGTAAATTTATGCTACTATAAGGTCAAATGTGTACTACTATAAGAACAAATGTTGTTTTTTATATATATTCATTTTTTTTTGTAGAAAACAAACATGTTAATACAATGTAAGATCAATATGTGTATTATTACAAGAAAAAATATTCATTTTTTATAAATATTTATTGATTTTTATAGAAATTATTATTTTTTAAGATGTAGTAGCACACATTTTGTCTTACAGTAGCACACATATGTTCATGTGGTATACATTCTGGGATTTCGATAAAATTAATTTTTTAAGATGTAATAGCACAAATTTTGTCTTACAGTAGCACACATATGTTAATGTGGTATACATTCTGGGAGTGACGAGATAGTAACACATGTAAGGTATTATTACATTAGCAACATATTATCAACATAAAAGTAATAATAAAATGAAAAATAAATTAAGAAACACATATTTGTTCTTGTAAAAATACATATTATTCTTATAGTTACTTTAAAAGTACAAAAAAATAACTTTTTAAGATGTAATAGCACACATTTTGTCTTACAGTAGCACAAATTTGTTCATGTAGTATACATTCTGGAAGTGACGAGAATTTTCCTTAAAAATTTTATTGGATCCGCGAATTTTCATTTGGGGATATTGCATGGGTCGGATTTTGTGCAATATTGCATACGAGTTTTTGTGAAGATGGAATAACTTCATATTGAACAGTAACTGATGTTTTTATATATTTATAGATGTGCACATTCAAATCTACATCTGATTCTTTTTACGCAGTTCAATACTATTAAATTAACACTTTTTTTATCTAATTCAACATTCCCTCTCTCTCATCCACAATCTAATACAATCACATTAAATTTTCACATCTCTTTCGTACTAATTTAATTTTTTTTATCAAATATTAATTTAAATTTTTATATTATCTACTTATACGAGCCACAATTTTAAACATATTATATATAGAAGGATTTTACTATTTTAATAACAATTTTTTTAATGACGGTATGTATGTTGCGCTGATAAAGTGTTTTTTTTTTTTTTTTAAATTTGATATGGTATACAAAGTAATTAATAATTTTTTATGTGATTTTTTAATTCAATATTTAGTACCCGCTTTCCATAGACATTAGAAAATTAATTATTTAGAATTTTAATAATTATTTAATAACTTAATTAAAAAAAACTAGCCATATATAATATATTTAATATATATATATATACAATTAATATTATAAATGTATAATTATTGTATTTACTCTTAATCATTATCACACCCACTAACCATATAAAATAATACATTATTTATTATCACAATCATTCAATAATTACTCTATTAACTAATACTAATAAAATAATATAATACATAAAGTTTCATTCACTCGCATCTATATCTCTAACCAAACACAAATGTTTTTTTTCCTAAATTACTCCATCTAGAATTTTTCATCTCTATCCCTCGTCTCATCCATCATCATCCCTAACTAAACAGACCTTTAGACTCCTAATTCATGATAATATGAATTTATTTGTGCAAGTGCAGGGTGGACAGATGTTTAGTTTAACCGCTCAAGATTTAAAAGTTGAAAAAGGCTCTATTGTTTCTTCTGCATTCATCAAGAATATTGCATGTGGATTGTATATAGCAACATGTTCCAGCATTTTTTTGAGCTGGTACTGCTAAGCACTATTGTAATCCATGATAACATCACTGCTCCAAATAATACTTTGCAAAGCTATACTTAGAAAGCTCATTAGCAAATGAGCTCTCTAAGTGCTCACTTAGAGAGCTCATTTGCTAATGAGCTTTCTAAGCAAACACGAAAATAATTAAAAAAATAATAATTGGCTTACAAAGCGGTTGATAACAACTACGTAATTATTTTTTTTAAAAATAAATACCTTACAAAGCGGTTTAGAACCGCTATAACCATTTAAAGTGGTTCAGAACAGCTATGACCCAAAGCGGTTGAAAACCGATATAAGGTTAAAGCGCTTAAAAACTGTCGTGAGGTCAAATATAGGGCACAGACAAGCTCCCCCCTTTCTCCCTTCCCTCTTCTCCTCATTTCCTCCCCTGTGTGCGAAAATGGCATGAAATTTTGCCTCCTCCGTCAAACTCCGTCTAGCCTCCACCGCCGCTGCTGCCGCCCGACACATCCCACCGATTGGATTGACGAATTTCATCCCCATTTAGCTAGGTAATTAATTAGTTAGTATATATATAATATATGTATTTGTATGTATATATATATATTTATAATATTTTTTATATTAATTAAGTTTTGTTTTATTTTTTATTCATTTTTAATTGAATTTTATGTATAGTTTATTTGTTAGACTTATTATTTGAATATTTATAGAATTACTTATATTAATATTAATGTTAGAATTATAAAAAAATAAGTAGAAAATTATATTTATAATTAAAATTATTGAATTTCATTGTGCATTATTTGTTAGGAATTGTTTATGAATTAGTTTATTAGGTTATATATTAATTTTTAATTGTGCATGATTTGTTAGGAATTATTTAGCAATTAGTTTGTTAGGTTATAAATTTTTAATTATTAATATTAATATACTAATATATATATATATATATATTAGTATAAATTATTTATAATAATATTAGTATATTTGCTACAAATTATTAGTATATTAATTAATATATATATATATATATAGAATTAGCTAGTAAATAATATTTATTATTATATAAAAATATATATTTATAATTAGTTTAAATTATTGATTATTAAATTAATGAATATAAAAATAATGTGTAGTAGTATTTATAAATTTTGTAGGTGACAAATTTGAAGAAGAGAGATTCATTCCGATCCTTCCCCTTCACACTATTACCGTAAGTTCATTTTTTGTAGGTGCAATTATTTTATTTATTAAAAAATTGTATGTTATATAATTTTATATATGCGATGATCGATTGAATCCAATTGTAGAATGTAGTTGATAGATATATATATGTGATGATCGATGTTCGATCAAATATTTGCATGTAGAATATATAGTTGATGTGGAGTAGGGAAATTTTGTTGGTTGTTTGTTGTAGAATGTTCGTTCCGATTTTATTATTTTAAAATTAAATCAGAAATTAATGCACTAGGATCTTGATTAATAGGGGGATATGATAAATCTATAAGAAACTCTGCCGAAATTTTTTAAAAATATGAATTTTTAAATAAAATATATGTAGGATCGTATTATATTGAGTCACATTTATACAAGAATCTAAACATAAATATTATCTCATATTGTCTTTTCTATAGGCATATCTAGTTCTATATATATATATATATATATGAATCGGAAGTGGGTTCGTGCAGATAGATCACAGCGAGGCTCTAATGTCTAAGGTGTACATGCTGGTATCGTCCCCCACTTATGATGTTGTTCTAGTTTCTTTTACTACTTACTTTCATATAAGTGGTTGGGAAGACTTTATCCGTCTAGAGCATGTTATGGAAGTAGTCCACGACCAGTGGTTGAGTGCGACTACCATTTCTTTTTTTATCAAGTATGTGTTTATTGATTTTTCATATTTAATTCTTCTAGAGGTTTAATTTTGCTTATTTAAATAATAATATGAGTATTTTCCTTAATTAAAGATATTTGGGGGAGTTATATCTATCAGAAGATCATGAAGCAGCTTTGAAGTATTCCTTCATCTCCCCCCAAGTGACTGCCTCCTAGGTGATGACCACACCTATGAAATGGAGATGTTTGCGCTACATATGTATAAATATTCTAGTAGAGACCATCTCATTTTTTGGTCTACTTTTGTGGGGTAAGTACATACAACAAACATGTCGTCAAAATATTTATTATTATAAACATGCAAATGAAATATACTTTTAATATTCTTATTAAAATGCAGATAACAGTGGTTGTTGATCGCCATCAATATGAGTACACAAGTGGTATATTTTATGGACCCAGCTCCAGGTGGAGTGCATTCTGATCGCCCTTAAATTATGTCATTTATGGACTGGTATGTTTTTTTTTTATTATTTTAATATAATTAGATCATTTTATTTTTACAATTATGCATATGTAATTTATTTTTATTTTTATAATTATAATAATAACAGTGTGATGAGGACGTATCGGACTCACCTTCCGCCGAATCATCAAGAACATTTAATATCGTTATGTGGACAAATATTAAGGTATATACTTTAATTGAAAAAAATCATAATTAATTCATGTGTTAACTATAATTATTAATCAACAGGTGCCGAGACAGCAAGATGGTTTTAGTTGTGCCACTTTTGTATGTCATTACAGTGAAGATATAATGTTGACTTCTCGAACGACGATTCTGAACGACGTAAGTAGCTAGTTGGGGCAATTTATTAATTTAAATATACATATATATATATATATATATATCTAATTACATTTTTAATTTTGCAGTTTGTCTATGAACGTCCGCTTCGTTCGTACGGAAAGAAAAGGCTCAACAAATTCAAATTAGATTGGACCGGGTATTTCTATAATAGTTTTTTAGATGATTGAGAGCGATTAGTAAAAATCTTGGTTCGACGATATGTAACTTTTATTTAATATGATGATACATTTAATTAGTTATAAGTTCATGTTTTAATATTAATTGATTTATTTTAAGTATTTTATTTTTGTTAACTTTTATTATTGTATAAATGAATTAAATAGAATTTGTAATATAAAATATAAAATATATAATATATATTATATAAAATATAAAATATAGAATATATAATATAAAATATAGAATGTATATAATATAAAATATATTAATTACGGAAGTTAGCTTGGATAGCGGTTGTGAACCGATGTGCAAGAAAACGGGAAAAAAATTAATTTGCGCGTAACCGCTTTCTAAGCCCATTTTTATAGCGGTTTTATAACCGCTCTCCCAACTTAGATAGATGTCGCTTGGAGAGTTCATTTAACCGCTTTCTAAGTGGAATTTCGTGAGCTTTCCAAGCCTTTTTGTGTATTAGTGCATATATTTATGGTTTTTTACATGAAAAATAGTTAAAGAGATAAGATTTCTATTTATTATAGGAGTACTTACATTGTTATTAAACATTTTGTTCATATAATTCACCATGAGCTGAAATAAATTGACCGTAAATATTAAATACTGAATTTTTTTATTGCATGAAAAATAAATAGCTAATGACGTGCAATACATGTGTAATTAACTAGTTCTATAAAAATAAATCAATATATGTAAAATTTCTTAAGATAGTAACACACATTTGCTCTAATAGTAAAACATATTTGCTCCCCAATTTGTGTTATTATATGAGCAAACATGTGTTATTGTAGGATAAAATATATTTTTGTTAAGAATAAATACGTGTTTCTTAATTTAATCATTATCCCTTAAAAGCTAGACATAATTTTTTCATGTAGTGACACACTTTTTACTATTTTATATGTATTATTATAAAAAAAATAATTATTTATATAAAAATAAATAAATATTTATGAAAAATTAATATTTTGTCTTATAATACTCCTTCTATTAGAGGTGAAAACACCTCTGAAACTGCACAATTTTAAAGAAATATTACTTTTTGATTTGTTTGACCCTCTTATTGTAAGTTAATTAACTTAAACTAAACTATTCATCCTTACGGCCCATGAATAGGAAAATGAACATCTGTACATGAAATTCAAAATTTTTACAAAATTCCCTCCAATAAGTACAAGCAATTAAATGTTGATTTGATCCAAAAGCTCCCTCCTAATTCAAACATCAAAATAAGAAGTCTTATAAATATTCTATCAATACATTCAATGAACTTCATTACAAATCCTCACACATTCAATACTCCATCTATTTATAACAAATGGCTCCAAATTGAAGACCAACAAATCTCACTCTATCAGAAAATCATTTAATTTATGAATTCCTCAGCCAAAACAACACTAATGGTATTGTGCATAGAGGTATGTTACAGGAAGTTGTTGTATCATTTGGAGTATGCAAGAGAACAGTGCAATTTGTGTGGGTAGCTGCAAAAAAAAAAAAAAACATAACTTGAATCAGTTCTTATTTTGTTTGCCTAAAAAAGGTTGGGTATCTCTACAAGGGTTCAAGTGGAGCTCGATTCTGAGAGCATGATGAACATACCTTTTGCAAAAAGAAGGATCATCATAGACTTTCTAAGGAGTTGAATGTAAGCAAAAGCAGAGTAGGCAAGTGGATTAAAAAAGGGATGATCAACCCACACACAAATGCCATCAAACCTACTCTTACAGATACAAACAAAGTTCAAAGGCTCCAGTATTGTTTGAACGCATTGCAAATAAAGTCAAACAACAATGTAATCAACTTTAAAATGCATAATGTGATTCATATTGATGAGAAATGGTTCTATATGATCAAGACAAGTAAGAGGTTCTATATATTGCCAGGAGATGTTGAGCCATATAGAAAATGCAAAAGCAAGAGATATATTCCAAATGTGATGTTCATGTATGTAGTGGCAAGACCCCAATATACAAGTGATAGTACACTTATTTAGGATGGTAAAATTGGGATTTTTACCTTTACTAAAGAAGTACTAGTAGTTAGGAACAACAAAAACAGAATCACTTGCACTTTTGTTACTAAGCCAATAGAAAGTATCACTAAGGATGTCATCAAGAGTTGTGTATTGCACTAGGTAAATACCATAACTATCAGAAATTATTCATTATTTAGTTACTCAGCAATTAAGTCTCCAAAATTGAAAAAATATTCATTATTCCTATTGATGACATTACAAGTATTTTCCATTTAAATGTGCATGGGTTTCATACATTAATACACTGATTATACATGCATGTAAACCTAAAAAATATCAGAGTTCATTCATCATTTAATTAGTCAGCAAGTAAGTCTCTAGAATAGGAATAATGTTCATTTTTCCTGTTGGTCCCGAAATGAGTATAAACAGTGTATGGGGGGAATACACTGATGTCAGATTTTTCTGAAACTTTAGAAAAATGCTCTAACACGCTCAGTCAGGAAGATCCTGATGTTACTCAGCAAAACTGATAGTCCACAGGGGCAGCAGGGACAAGTCAGTAATGGAGTCAGATAGGCTGAGTGTGAGTAATGTGCTCAGAAGCTTAGTAGAGATAACAAACCTACTGACCGCTCGGAAGCAAGTCAGTTGGACTACTATCTCAGTAAGCTAGAGTACGTGCAGAAAGTGAGCCCTTAGAATCTACTCGTTTTAGTTTCTGAAAACGTTTTGTCTGACTTGCTTAGTAAAAGGTGGTTAAGGCTGGTGCACAGTTTCACTGATCAGGATGAAGAGTCAGTCCTGGTAGTTTTCAAAACAATGCAGTATGCTCAGTTTAATATGATGACAATTATGATCCTGAACAAGAATGTAAATCAGCACACAAGGGTCTTTTTAACGTGGTTCGGAGATAACCAACTCCTACGTCCACGACCTGATTTAACAGGAAGCTATCCTCAAAACCCTGAGGATAGGTACTTGGGTTTTATGTGCCAAGGGACACGAATAGCCAACTTCCTCTCTTAGGAATTGACCCCTGGGTAGTTTTACAAGTTTCAGTCCTTCTAACCAACCAATCTCACACCGTGACTGGTTTGGTATTCTTAGTTCCAACTAAGGATAGCCCTAGCAATACAAATCGATGCTAAGGATTAGAGCTATCAAAACTAAGCAAATACAGAGTGAATCCTACTACAACACTAGGAAAATTTAATTGCAGAGTGTTGTTCAAAGTATGCTTTGAGTGCTTGGATTCTTGAGAGCTTTCTCTTAGAAATTTCCCGTTAGCCTTGAATGGGTGCAAGGCTCTCTGTATTTGTAGGTAAGATTTGAAATTGATCCGTTGGAGGAAATCTTTTCAAATCTTTCCTATTTAGGGTGGTTGCAGGCTAGATGTACTTGTTGACCTTTTTCCTATGCTTAATCAGGAAATTCTATCCCTCGCCTGCAACTCTGAGACGCATTAAATGCCGCATTAACTGCTGCGCAGACTCCGTACATGCGTGTTGAAAGACGATTAGCTCTCCGTACAAACGGCTAGTTGACCATCTGACACATGTCCTTCCTCGTACATTCAATGTTCCGAGTTTCTTGTCAATAACTCAGGTTGAATGTTTGTCTTTAATGGAGTCTACTGACATTCTCTTTGTCTCTCAGGTGTTAACATAAATGTCAACTGTCCCATAACATAAATAACCTTTTTGCTTTGGACTTACATGGATCAGGTAAACTGACCCAAGGCCTAAATCAGGTCTTACTAGCATTCAGCTCGGCCTGATAGGTCATTCAGCCCAGTATGTGTAACCTTTTTGCTTTGGACTTACATGAGTCAGATAAACTGACTCAAGGCCTAAGTCAGGTCTTACGAGCATTTAGCTCGGCCTGATAGGTCATACTTACTCTTCACTGACTAAGTTCTATCCTGAGCATGCTTAGTGTACTCAGTAGAAGCATCAGTCAATGGTTCTCCGGATTGTCTTCAGGATGGATCTTCAAGCTTCGGTCTTCAGCTTCAGTTCAGGCAATCAACAAGACTGATTCTGTCCTTCTTCAGAATGAATAGCACTTCATACTTCAGATAATTGGGTCGACTCCAATATACTTCAGTCTTCAACACGTTCCCCCTGAACTGAATCCCTAACCTGACTATCCTGAACTAGACAATCCTGACCAACTGTACTTAGGCAAATCATCAGGGGTTTTGGGATCTAATCAAAATACTCAGATTGTCCCAACTATTTCCCCCTTTTTGATGATGCCAAAACCCTTAAGCAAATTCCTAACCATCTATACAATCAACTGACTTAGTCAGTGAAACAACTCAGTACCTCCTGACAACCAGGCACTTAGACTCTAAGATGGAAACAAGGAATGGGTTAGTACAGTTCTTGATAGGAATACGGAAAATTAAATTCAGGAGTCAACAAGAAGTTGTACTCAGGAAAGTAAAATAACTTCATTGATATAGAGAATTACAAGTATCCTGAAGCTATTACAGATTTCTTGATAATTAACTCCTGGCACTACTCTTCACCCTTATTCCAATCGGCAAGAGGGATTTCATACATCTCCAAGACTCGGTATAGGATCAGCTTCATCCTGTTCCGATCGCCAACTGCACCGGCAACACGTCCTACTCTGAAGACTTCTTCTGAAATTGCCTTCCGGTCTAGTTGCTTGGAGTTCCCAAAGAGTGGAGGAGGATACTTGATGAATTCCGACGGAGAGATCTCTACTCCTTCAGTGTCAGCAAGTCTGATGATTTCAGCCCAGAGATCAGGATGCTCCTGCGCCATCCAGTGGTGGAGAATGACATCTTTTTCTTCGTTCAGATCGTCCCACAACCCCACCACATAGAATAGATACGCCCATCTATTCCGGATCGGAATCCAAACCTCCAACATCTCCACAGGAATGAAATCTTCAACCATCTGAAGTGGAGGAGGGCCCTGACCTGGATTGACCACAATCTTCCTCTGAGTCTTCTTTCGAGATCCAGAAGGCACTTTCCTTTGCTTCTGAATCTACGAAGTCAGATACTCTTGGTTCTCTTTCAAGCGCTGGATCTGACTGAGTAGCGAAATCTTCTTCATCTTCGCCTGCTTCTTCAACTCAGTCATCACCACTTTCTTCTGAGTGGTCATTCTGGGGTGCAAACCCTCTTCTAGTTCAGTGTACAGAGACTCAAGGGCGGGATCCTCAAAGGATTTCAACCTCTTTGGATCTGAGCCTTCAACAGACTCAGCAGCAGCAACGGACCGGGTTCTCTTCTTGTCCTGAGCTCTCAGTTCAGGGAGGGAGTCTTTCTTCTTGCCTTATCCTACCATTTGCTTCATTCGTTCCCCCTTTTTGGCATCATCCTGATTGATCTGGGTAACAACCTCCTCGACTGAACCTGTCAATATGGCGAACTGATCACCCAACTCCTGCTGCTTGCCATGAATTTGTCCAATCTGAGTTGCCATCCCTCTCAGACCGAACTGAGCCCTTTAATGGCTGCATTGTGCTCCTGTTTCAGCCTGTCTTCCACATCTCCCATCCTGGAGTCCAAGGCCTGCCTAATTTCCTCCTTCTCCTGCTCGGACATCACACTCAACAGTTCAGCCTTCAATTCACTTTTGAGCTGATCCAACTTCGCATCAACCAGCTGATCAACCCTCTCACTCAGCTGCTGATCGAGGAATTTATTCAGCTTTTCATCTTGCTCAGCTCGCAGGTTAGAAGTCATCGCTCTACAGTTTCTAACTGAATCTTTCGCATGTCGAACAACTGCTTCAATCTGAACTGAATGAGTTGTCTCAATCATTGTAAGGACATCCTCAGAAACAGCTAGGCCTTTGACCATCTCGTCCTGATCCTTTTGCACCTTCTTCATACGGTTATTAATCAGTCTAGCAGTCAGATTGAACTGATTAATTCTCGTACTGTGGATGTTGAGCTGGCGGTTGATAGCACTCAGTGTCCGTCCCCAAGCCCATTTCTTCTGAATTTTCCCACCAGGAATTCGGACGAGACAACTCAGACCCTCTCTAAGAAGCCTCAGCAGCCCCGGGTCTAAGGGGTGCATCATCTGCCGGTGCACTGATCACATCAGTCCCACCTTACTGATCGGTCTCAGCAATCTCTACCACTTCCTTCTCCCCTTCCTTCTCCTTCTCCTCCATCTGAACATCACATTCAGGTTGGACAACCTCCTGAACAACCACCTGATTTTCACCCAGAGCCTCTTCATGCGGAACTATAGCCAGTTCTAATCCTTAATCTCTTTCAGGCTCGGCAGCCGGGGTCTCAGGGTAAATTCTCATTACAGTCTTGACAAAATCAGCAATTTTTATCAGGTAATGGAGAGAATTTACCTCAAATTGATCAAAAAGAGCTGCTTCATCATTGGCCAGCTTTTCCCATCCTTTCAACTCGCCCAGCTGACCAAGTTCAAGCCATGTGGCTCTTCGGAGCATGGCATAGGTGCGAAGCAATTGCAGAAAATATTCCTCCCAGTAGAATGAGTGCAAAGAGGCATCCTTGATTGCCATCATAATGTACAACTTTGGCCTGGAGATCTGCTTCAATCCTCCAGCAATTCCCATCACTCCCTGATTAGTCAGGTCGAAGAAGTGATGGTTTGGTGTCCTCAACACTGATTTGTTCAATCCTGCCTTCAAAGGAACATCCCCATCACAGAGAGACGAAAGATAATCCTTCTCATCACCAACCCCATAATCCACTGGGCTACGTCTAGAATGCGGAAGATTGAACACCTCTCTGATCTTTTGCCTCAGGTTGATGGTGACCCAGCTCCTCTTCAGTTCATCCTCACCATCTTTCTCCTTCATACACGAAGATAGAGGAATGCAAGTCTCCCATTCCTTAGATTCCTTGTTCTGCTCCATCTTCAAATAAAACGCAACAACAAGGCGTGGATGAAGTCTTTGAGGTCTTGTAGTGATGAATCGAAGTAACCTCGCATTCTCGAATAATTCCTTCGTGGGCACAATGTCTGGGTGATTCGAGGAGAAATCACCAACCGATTCCTAGCATATCTCGTTCCTCAAATGGAAAAGATTTCCAAAGAACGAATCAACAGAAGGAGAAGCCATAATGAAGATATGAAGAACAATTTGCAGAGAGAAATATAGTAAGCGAAAGATTTGAATGCGTAAAGGTCGCAATGATAAAAACTTTCCTTATTTATACTAAAATCCAGTTTTATCAGACGGCTCAGAAAATATGACTTATCAAATTCAACGGTTAAGATTAAAACTACTAAAATGAATGGATACGGATTGAGCATTTTCAGTTTTCAAAGTTAATGATTTAAAAACTTTATCGAATATTGTTCCCGCCTAC
>JAPKLY010000139.1:555985-573744 GCA_026898435.1 Prunella vulgaris | reverse complement strand
AACAGATCAGGAACCATACCAGTCAGTCAGATTTTGTTATCTGACTGATACCACTTTTGACCTATCAGGGTGACAAGTCCTGAATTCAGTATCCTGAATCTTAGTCAGTTTATACTGATCATCCTTTCATACTGAGTGTTCCCCCTTCAACCATTCACTCTCTCTACAACTCCTTCATCCTGATCCTTAGTTAGTCATTCCCCCTGACCTTGTGCATTCTGAACTGAGATTCAGAATGAATCTCCTAAGCCTGGGTCAAGAAGCACTAACTCTACTGACAACTCAACAAACCTGGTTTCAGGCAAAGCCTTAGTCAGGATGTCAGCTCTTTGCTTGTCAGTAGGGATCCTCTCCATCCTGATATCCTTCTTCTCAACATGATCTCTAATAAAGTGGTGCCTGGTGTCTACATGCTTACACCTCGTGTGTAAGACTGAGTTTTGGGATATGGCAATAGCACTATTGTTGTCACAATAAATTGGGACTTCAGTGGCCTCTATTTGGTAGTCTCTCAGTTGTTGCTTCAACCAGAGGATCTGGGAGCAACAACTGCCTGCCGCCATATACTCAGCCTCAGTAGTAGACGTTGCAACACTTGTTTGTTTCTTACAAAGCCAAGAGATCAGTTTGCTCCATAGAAACTGACATGTGCCTGTAGTTGATTTCCTATCAAGCCTACAACCTCCATAATCTGCATCTGAATAACCAATCAGTTCTAGGTTGTCATCAGAGGGATACCAAAGTCCTAAATTGATTGTACCCTTCAGGTATTTCAGTATCTTTTTTGCACTCTCTAGATGACTCTTCTTCGGATCAGACTGATACCTTGCACAAACTCCAACTACATAGGTGATGTCAGGACGACTTGCAGTCAGGTACAATAAGGATCCTATCAATGCCCTATATTCAGTCTGATTCACTGAGGCCCCCTCTTTGTCAGGATCCAGCTTCTCATTTGTTTTCATGGGAATACGTGAGACTTTGCTGGTCTGAACTCCAAATTTCTGAATCAAATCCCTCGCATACTTGGACTGATATATGAAGATTTCAGAGTCAGTTTGCCTGACTTGGAGACCTAGAAAGAAGTTCATCTCTCCCATCATTGACATCTCAAACTTCCCAGTCATCAGCTTTGAGAATTTCTCACAAAGCTTCAGGTTGGGTGATCCAAATATTATGTCATCCACATAAATCTGAACTAAGAGAATATCCTCCCCTTCGGATATCCTGAAGAGGGTCCTGCCCACTGTTCCTTTAACTAACCCGTGGTCTATCAGGAACTGGGAAAGTGTATCATACAAAGCCCTGGGGGCTTGCTTCAGGCCATAAAGAGCTTTCTTCAGGTGATAAACCTTGTCACCAACTTCGAACCTTGGAGGTTGCTCAACATAAACCTCCTCGTTCAGTACACCATTCAGAAAAGCACTCTTCACGTCCATTTGATACACCTTGAACTTCTTAAATGTTGCATAAGCCAAAAACAACCTGATTGCTTCCAACCTTGCAACTGGGGCAAAGGTCTCATCGTAGTCGATCCCTTTGGCCTGAGAGTAGCCCTTAGCCACCAGTCTGGCCTTGTTCCTGACAACAACATTCTTCTCATCACTTTTGTTCTTGAAAACCCACTTGGTGCCAATAACATGTTGACACCTAGGTCTCTCAACTAACTCCCAAACCTGATTTCGCTCAAACTGATTGAGCTCATCCTGCATGGCTAGGATCCAGTTGGGGTCAGCAAGAGCTTCTTCTATGTTCTTAGGTTCCTGATCACTCAGGAAGCAGCAGAACATAGCACTCTCGCCATGGAACAACCTTGTCCTGACCCCCTAATTGATATCACCAATGATATCAGCCAATGAGTGATCATCTAGCCACCGCCTCCTGCTGACGACTGCACTGGGAGCTGCTGACGTTTCCTCACCTGATCCTGAAATGTAAGTCTAGACAATAACAGGTAAAGAAGCGGAACGAGCAAGAACAGGGGACACTGAGTCATTTCCTGAGGGTTGCACAATATCAGGGACATTGTTTCCCCCTACAGAGTTGGACTCAGCAACTGTCTCAAGTGCAGAAGCATCATCACTGACAGTACGTACCTCAGGTTGAGTCTGTGCCTCCGTCTGAGACTCAACATTCTCCGAGGTTGGGGCTTGCTGAGGGTTGGACTGAGGTCCATCCTGATCGTCATCATCATCCCATCCTTTGGGAGCATTAACAAATTTGACCTTGAACTCAGGATTCTGCTTCAGGCTCAGTCTTGACACCCTCTTGGTAACTCCCTCAGTGTCAGGACTCGAAACCTGTTTTCTACGCACTGATGCAGTCTCATCAAACACAACATGAGGTGTTTCCTCCTCACAAAGTGTCCGATAGTTATACACCCTGAAGGCTTTACTGACTAAGGAGTATCCTAAGAAAACTCCCTCATCAGACTTGCTGTCAAAGGCTTTCAGCTGGTCTTTCCCATTGTTCAGGATGAAACACTTACACCTAAAAATATGGAAATAGGAGATGCGAGGCTTCCTTTTATTCCAAGTTTCATAAGGTGTCTGAGCATGTTGTTTGTTCAGCATAGATCGGTTCTGAGTGTAGCAAGAAGTGTTGATTGCTTCAGCCCAGTACTTCTTGGGCAGTCCTGACTCAGCCAACATGGTCCTGACAGCTTCCTTCAGGGTCCGATTCCTTCTCTCAGCTACCCCATTCTGCTGAGGGGTCCTGGCTGCAGATGTCTCACGAGCAATACCAAGGTCAGTACAAAAATCAGTTATAATAGAGTTAATAAACTCAGTTCCCCGATCTGATCTGATCCTGACGATGCTCTGACCCTGTTCAGTACTCAATTTCTTGAGTAACTCCGGAAGCTTGGCCTGAGTCTCCTTCTTGTTCAGCAAGAAAATAACCCATGTGTACCTGGAATAATCATCAACAACAACAAGGGTATATTTTCTACAATTCATGCTGACAGAAGTAATCGGACTAAAGAGATACATGTGCAGGAGCTAAGCACTCTGTCAGTTGAGAAGGCATCTTTCTCCTTGAATGAAGCTTTGGTTTGCTTGCCTTCCTGACATGCTCCACACACGTGGTCTTTGCTAAAAACTTCATTAGGTAGACCTTCTACAAGAGAAAGTCGAGAGATTTTGTTAATAATCTTGAAGTTTAAGTGACTCAGGCGTTTATGCCAAAGCCAACTGAGCTCAGATGAGCTCTTAGCGACCAAACAAGTTTTAGGAGAGCTGCTCTTAAAGTCAGCAAAATAAACGTTGCCTCTCCTGACACCTGTAATCAGAACCTGCAGTGTAGATTTATCTTTCACAAGGCATATGTTAGATGTAAACTCTACATTATATCCACGGTCACAAAACTGAATGACCGAAAGCAGGTTATGCCTAAGACCCTCAACATAGGATACATTAAGCACTCTCACTGAGCCAACAAAAAGGGTACCGAATCCTCTGGTGAAACCCTTAGAGTTATCACCAAAGGTTACCTACGGGCCATCCTGAGCTACATAATCCTGAAGGAGATCACGAAATCCGGTCATGTACCTGGAGCACCCTGAGTCCAATACCAGTCCATCTTCTGATCCTCCCTCATCTTCTTATAGCCCGCAGCGACCTGAAAAGAATCAGACCTCAGGTACCCATCTCGTATTGGGTCCTATAGTGTCAGCCATACCCTTCGGGATCTAGATTTGTTTAACAATTCTGATGGCATCAGAAGTGTAAACATGTCTCCCTGAAATATCAACATACACCGTTCTCTTCTTCCTTTGTGCCTGGGAAGTCGATGGTGTATGGGTGTCAGCCTGAGTCTCAGGAGCCCTGGATTGATTCCTAGGGGCGGGCCTCCTGTTCCTCCTTGGCCTGGGTGCGTTGGGCTGAGGTCTGTCCTGAGAAGGAGCAGCTCGGGCCTGACCTTTAGGCACTTGAGGTCTGGCCTCAGTGTTCTCGGAGTCAGGTCTCCGTTGCCCTTCAGAGGCCACCTGGTTTGTCCTTCTCCTTTGAGGATTAGGATGTTCCTGATGGGCTCTATGCCCTGTCTGAGGCCTCTGGACCTCAGTATTCCTTGGCCTTGCCTGAGGCCTCCCCTGACCGAAATTCCTTCCACGCTGAGCATTTCTAGGCTGAGCCTGAGAAGTACTTGGGGCAGAGTTCTTTCCAGCCTGAGGGTTCCTAGGCTGAGCCTTGGAGTTCCCTTGGTCTGTCTTCCTTGACTCAGGATGAGAAGCATTATCCTTTCCCTTAGGTTTTGGCTTTTGTTTCTCAGTCCTTTGCCTGACAGGTTCAGCAGGCACTTTCTCCTTCCCTTTGCCCTTGTCCTGATGAGCAACACTAGAGCCCTTGTCATCAGTTTGGGCAGGGACAAACTTTTTCTGAGAGTTGCTCCCTAAAGCACCTCTCATCTTCTTGCCCTTTTGGTCTTTAGAGGCATCATAGCCTAACCCAACTTTTGCACCATCGGTCAGCTGAGAGAAATTTGTTAACTCATGAACCACTTGGGAAGATGTGTGTAACTTCTTCAGCTTTTCCTCAAGGTGCCCATTTTCCTTTTTCAGGGCCTCAATCTCAGTGGTGTACTGAAGCATCAGTTTCTGATGAGCATTCTCTTTTGAGATCAGCTCAAGACACCAAGCAGTTTGCTCAGCACTAAGGTGAGCTTGCCACTCAATTTCGAACATCTCTCTCAGAGCAATACGCTCAATCATCAGCTGTTCCTGAGCAAGAAACTGATCAGTATCACGAGTCTCAATCAGCGAGCTGATTACACCATTTAGTCTTTCAACCGCCATTGGAGTTTCATCATGCCTATTCCGGGCGTGAAGCAACTCTTCCTGGAGGTTTACTAATCTGAGGGCTTCCTCAGTATCACTCATTCTGAGAGACTCAGTTAACCGATCATTCTCTCCACTCAGTTGTGCATTCATATCCACTGTGTGAATATGAGTCTTCTGCAGCCTCGAGAAGTCAACCATCAATTGCTTTAAGGTGAGCTGAAGGTCGAGATCCCTTGCTGAATCTGAGCTAAGCTCAAGTGCGTGATCAGGAGAAGAGGCAGAAGAACATACCTCATCATTTGCCATCAGGCAGAGATCATCATACTCCTCATCGGAGAAGAGTTCAGGGGATCGGCGTCCTGGGCCATCTGAATCTGAGGAATCCTCAGCAAGTATTGCTCTCCGGTCTGATGCCCTGAGCTCTCTTTTAGCTCTCCGATCTTCTCGCTCATGAGCACTGAGCTCCGGACAATCATACTGATAATGTCCGGTCTTTTTGCATTGGTAACACTGATCTATATCACTAGCAAATGTTTTGTCAGTGTACCTCTTATCTGACGACCCCCTCCGGCTCCCTGATGATCTTTCAGGCTTGGAGCTAGATCTTCTGGGATCAGCATCATCTCTCCTCTTGGAGCTCTTCTCATCTCTGCGCCGCTCAGGCTCATCTCGTTCTCTCCTGGATTCAGAACCCCTTCTTTCTTCTCTCCGGGGGCTCGATCTCCTGGGCTGGAATACCTGTGGTCACCATTGTTAGTATAAAACTTCTTATACCTGCCAAAATGAGAGTTTAGCTTCTCGAATCATCGTGCCATCAGGCTGTACTCCAGGGCTAGCTCATCCTTGTTCATCTCTCTGAGTGATTTCGAGCCAGATCCAGCCTCAGGCTCAGGAGTAGCTTTAAGAGCCAAACTCTTTTCCTTCTCATGTGTCTTCTCCTCACTCACATCCTCACTGACAGCACCCTTCTTCCTCTTATCAAGGTCAAATTCCAGAGCCTTTAACTCTGAGAATAGGTGAGAGTAAGGAATGTTTGTGAGATCCTGAGTATTCTTTAACAAGATCACTCCTGTGTCCCATCTTTCAGGGAGACAGTTCAGGATTTTAGATGACAACTCCCTCTTGGGAAAGTTCTTCCCAAGGGTTGCTAGCTCGTTCATTATCTTAATGAACCGAGCTTCCATCTGATCGATGGACTCTCCTTCCAACATTCGAAAGGCCTCAAACTTCCTGATAGCAAGATCACGCTTGTTCTCCTTGATTTTCTCTGAGCCCTCACTCATCTCCTTCAGCGCATCCTAGATCTCCTTCGCGGTTTTCAAATGCGTGAGACTGACCGAATTCTCGTAAGAAATGGTGTGGAGTATTATGTTCTTCGCAACATTATCCAGTTCGATTTGCTTAATCTGATCAGATGTAAGCGCGGACCTCTCCAGTGGCTTATCTCCTACAGCCGGAACAGGGATATTACCAGCTACGGGCCAGGTGGTCTGAAGATTCCTCATAAATCTGATAGGACCATGCTCAATCACTTGGGGCATCTGATCATGGATGGAGTAGAGATGTGCAAGGATCCTGAATTTTCAATAATCATAATTATCAATAGAGAACTCAGGAAGATTTCCCTCGAGGCGCTTAGAATCGGATGCCATGATATGCAGTTTTCAGAAACAGATCTGTTCAGTTGACCAACAAAAGTATATCCTCAGAAACAGTTGGTAAACAAAGTTAGTGGTCTTTTGAACCACTGCTCTGCTACCACTTGTTGGTCCCGAAATGAGTATAATCAGTGTATGAGGGGAATACACTGATGTCAGATTTTTCTGAAACTTCAGAAAAATGCTCTAACATGCTCAGTCAGGAAGATCCTGATGTTACTCAGCAAAACTGATAGTCCACAGAGGCAGCAGGGACAAGTCAGTAATGGAGTCAGATAGGCAGAGTGTGAGTAATGTGCTCAGAAGCTCAGTAGAGATAACAAGCCTACTGACCGCTCGGAAGTAAGTCAGTTGGACTACTATCTCAGTAAGCTAGAGTACGTGCAGAAAGTGAGCCCTTAGAATCTACTTGTTTTAGTTTCTGAAAACATTTTGTCTGACTTGCTTAGTAAAAGGTGGTTAAGGCTGGTGCACAGTTTCACTGATTAGGATGAAGAGTCAGTCTTGATAGTTTTCAAAACAATGCAGTATGCTCAGTTTAATATGATGACAATTATGATCCTGAACAAGAATGTAAATCAGCACACAAGGGTCTTTTTAAAGTGGTTCGGAGTTAACCAACTCCTACGTCCACGACCTGATTTAACAGGAAGCTATCCTCAAAACCCTGAGGATAGGTACTTGGGTTTTACGGGCCAAGGGACACAAATAACCAACTTCCTCTCTTAGGAATTGACCCCTGGGTGGTTTTACAAGTCCCAGTCCTTCTAACCAACCAATCTCACACCCTGACTGGTTTGGTATTCTTGGTTCCAACTAAGGATAGCCCTAGCAATACAAATCGATGCTAAGGATTAGAGCTATCAAAACTAAGCAAATATAGAGTGAATCCTACTACAACACTAGGGAAATTTAATTGCAGAGTGTTGTTCAAAGTATGCTTTGAGTGCTTGGATTCTTGAGAGCTTTCTCTTGGAAATTTCCCGTTAGCCTTGAATGGGTGCAAGGCCCTCTGTATTTATAGGTAAGATTTGAAATTGATCCGTTGGAGGAGATCTTTTCAAATCTTTCCTATTTAGGGTGGTTGCAGGCTAGATGTACCTGTTGACCTTTTTCCCATAATTAATAAGGAAATTATGTCCCTCCGCCTGCAACTCTGAGATGCATTAAATGTTGCATTAACTGCTGCGCAGACTCCATACATGCGTGTCGAAAGATGATTGGCTCTCCGTACAAAAGCTAGTTGACCATCTGACACTTGTCCTTCCTCGTACATTCAATGTTCAGAGTTTCTTGTCAATAACTCAGGTTGAATGTTTGTCTTTAATGGAGTCTACTGACATTCTCTTTATCTCTCAGGTGTTAACATAAATGTCAACTGCCCCATAGCATAAATAACCTTTTTGCTTTGGACTTACATGGATAAGGTAAACTGATAGGTTATTCAGCCCAGTATGTGTAACCTTTTTTCTTTGGACTTACATGAGTCAGATAAACTGACTCAAGGCCTAAGTCAGGTCTTACGAGCATTCAGCTCGGCCTGATAGGTCATACTTACTCTTCACTGACTAAGTTATGTCCTGAGCATGCTTAGTGTACTCAGTAGAAGCATCAGTCAATGGTTCTCCGGATTGTCTTCAGGATGGATCTTCAACCTTCGGTCTTCAGCTTTAGTTCAGGTAATCAACAAGACTGATTCTGACCTTCTTTAGAATGAATAGCACTTCAGACTTTAGATAATTGGGTCGACTCCAATATACTTCAGTCTTCAACACGTTCCCCCTGAACTGAATCCCTAACTTGACTATCCTGAACTAGACAATCCTGACTAACTGTACTTAGGCAAATCATCAGGGGTTTTGGGATCTAATCAAAATACTCAGATTTTCCCAACATTTCCTATTGGTGACATTACAAGTATTGCTTTTTACATAGATAATTCCAGCAATTAAGGCAAAATGGACAGCAAGAGCAAAATAATCTATACTAATTCAGGGGTATCCTCAAGTTCATAGGACACTGCCTTGGAATATGGAACCACTTCAAGTGAGAAATCACCCTTAGGCGTTTTCACCTCAGAAACTGGAACTACTTCAAAAGAGAAATCAACCTCATAAGCTGCCTCAAAATCTGGAATAACTTCAAGTGAGAAGTCAACACCAGTGGTGTGGTTATCACAACCTCAAGATCTGTAAAGCATCTATAGTGGCGATCGAAAAACCCAAAAAAAATTAGGATGGAAGAGCCCTAAAATATTCCAACAAAAAAACCCCTAAAATTTCAGATTGGAGGAACCCCTAAAAGTTTAGATCAAAAAAACCCTCAAAATATTCTGTTCCGAGACTTCCCTTCCCCCCAAATTTTTGATCGGAGGAAACCCAGAGATTTTAGATCGGAAAATCCCCATAATATTATGAGAGAGAATCTGAGTAAGGAAAATCGATTGAGTGAGAGAGAGAGAAGAGTCACAAGGGAGGCGATTAGGGTTAGAAATGAAGATTCACGAGAAAAAGAAAGAAGAATCGAGAAGGGAAAAATATTTTTTAGGACCGTAATTATAAGGTAGTTGTAATTTAAGGACAATATATTTTCGAGCTTGAAATAGTAGGACAATATATTTAGAGCTTGGAAAAGTAGGATAATGACTTTGAAAAGTTGTAAATATAGACCAAATTGATCTCGAATCGGACCTAATTCGGGCTCAATTATCCAAGATTTATAAATTTTCAAAATTATTGTCCTACTTTTCCAAGCCCGAAAATATATTTTTATTAAATTATAACTACCCTATAATTACATTCCTAAAAAAATATTTTTCCAAAAATTACAAAGATGATTATTTTATAATTGTATTGAAAATATTTTAATTAAAAACGATCATCAAATGTCTATACATCATTTGTATTAATAACTAGTAAAAAAATTGTACAGATGATTAATTTATAATTTTATTAAACATATATGTTAGTCGCTTAAGTTGTCAAGGTCTAGAGGGGGTGAATAGATCTTGAAAATCAAAACAAGTTTTCAAACTTTTCAAAAAGAAATTCTAGAACCTTACAGTCACCTATTTTAAGTTTAAAAACAAGGGGTCTACAAGAGGTTTTATGGACCACAAAGGTTAGAGTTGTGGAATACAGAAGTCTACAGCTGTAGAGTTATAAAAACTTGCAAATAAAGTAATCAACTTGTAGACAAAATATCAGAGGGGTTCTCACACTTAAAAGTGTATTGAGAAACCTCTAATGTGCAGCGAAAATAAGTGTAAGTGTTAATGAAAAACAATATGAACAAACTTAACATCTGAGTGACTTAGATAAGTCTACAGCTGTAGAGTCCAGTTCCTTTGTGAAAAACACAGTTTTTATGCATTGATTTTAAAAGAATGATGAATGTAATAATAAAGATAAATATGCAATACATAAATTAAATGAACAACAGAAATAAAACAGGATTTATAGTGGTTCAGAGTCTATGAATAAGACCTCCTACATCCACTGTTACACCACTTAGGTGCCAAATTCACTAAGAACAGATCACAAAGATCAATACAAGTATTTCCCCCTCAGAACAAGATTCACTCAGATTTCTATTCTAAATAAGAAAACACTAACCTATTCACTCAGAATAAATAACTCACAAAGAGTTAAAGACCTCACAAAGAGATATCTACACTAAGTAGAAAATAAAAAGTGTGTGAGGGAACAACAACAATAGTGATTCTTTCTAAGAAAATCCTAACCAACTATCCTATGAATCACAGGAAATAAAAAAGACAATAAGCTCTCTCTCTCTTAGATTTGTTGGCTGTAGACTTGCTTAGATTGAATGCTTGAATGCTCAGGTTGTTGTTGTTGCTGCCTCTGAGAACTTCCTCTATTTATAGATGAAGAGGTGTGTCTTATCCGTTGAGAAATTCAAATTTTGAATTCAGGATAAGGCTCCTCTTACTCTCTATAGCCTTGCATGAGTGAAGTGGTCCTCATCCTTCACACAGAATAGTACTGGTTGTACTCTTTGTCTTCATTCACAGAATTCTGGTTGACTTGATTTAATCTTCAATAAACATCCAAATTCTTTGTGATAAACTCCTCTTAAGTACTCTATAGTGAGTGCGAAAATTGCTACACTAATTTGAGCTTAAGGGTCTTGATAATCTTCATTTAATCTTGAACTTGTACTTTAGTCTTCAAACGGTTGAATCAGCTGTAGGGTCTTGAACTATACAGCTGTAGAATCCTGAAAATAAAGAAACTAGCTGTAGGAATAACATTACAGCTGTAAGGTCATGTTTAGCTGTAGACTGATCAAATATACAGCTGCAAACTTCCCTTTAACAACTATAACTTCCTTAGCCAATTTTCTTATAACAAAGTATTAGTTTCAGTTCAATAAGAATACATGTTCTGCACAGATCAAAATCTAAACAAGATACTTAACAATATATTAGTTAAAACGATCGAGAAACATGTATATATGTACTCGTGTTAATAAATAGTAAAAAAGATTACAAAATGTGATTATCTTATAATTTATTTAAAAATATTTTAATTAAAATAATATAAAAGTAATATTTTATATCTAATTATAATAATTAAATAGTATATACAACAAATAATTAAAAATGAGTAAGTCTTTTGTGCAATATTGCACGGTGCAATATTGCTTTTAAAAGGAAAAAATTTGAAACTTCGCGGGTCAACATGGTCAAAATAAAAAAATTTGCTGATCTTGATCGGGTCGAGTCGGTTCTGAGCAATTTTTAAATTTCAGGATTTCGTTCCCAGTTGGTGTTACTGTATGATCAAATTTTTGTTAATGTAAGACCAAATATATGCTATTGTAAGAACAAATGTTATTTTATTTTACTTATATTCATTTATTTTTTTAGAAACAAACTTTTTTAATAAAATATAAGAGCAATATATGTGTTACTATAAGAAAAAATATTAGTTTTTCATAAATATTTATTGATTTTTATCGAAATCATTATTTTTTAAGATGTAGTAACACACATTTTACCTTACATTATATGCTCATGTAGTATACATTCTGGGACTGTCGAGTTATAATAACACATATAAGGTATTATTACATTAATAACATATTATCAACATAAAAATAAATAAATAATAAAAAATAAATTAAGAAACATTTATTTGTTCTTGTAAAAATACATATTATCCTTATAGTTACCTTAAAAGTACAAAAATTAATTTTTTTACATGTAGTAACACACATTTTGTCTTACGTTAACACACATATTGTTGGTCCCGAAACGAGTAAATTAGTATATGGGGTGAATACACTAATGTCAGATTTTCTGAATTCTTCAGAAAATGCTCTTACAAACTCAGTCAGGAAGATCCTGAATGCACTACACTGAACTGATGGTCCGCAGGGGAAGCAGGGACATAACAGTGAGAAGTCAGATAGGTTGTGTCTGAGTAAAGTGCTCTCGGAAGCTCAGTAGAGATAACAAACCTACTGACCGCTCGGAAGCAAGTTAGTTGGACAGCTATCTCAGTAAGCTAAGAGTACGTACAGAAAGTGAGCCCTTAAATTCTATTCGTTTTAGTTTCTGAAAACAAGTTTTCTGACTTGCTTAGAAAATGGTGGTTAAAGCTGGTGCACAAGATTAAGAGTCAGGAGAATTGGTTCCTCCTGATTTTTCAAACTTATGTGGAATGCTCAGTTTATAATGAATGACAGTATGATCCAGAACAATAATGTAAATCAGCACACAAGGAGCTTTTTAACGTGGTTCGGAGATAACCAACTCCTACGTCCACGGCCTGATTTAACAGGAAGTGATCCTCTTCCATTGAGGATCAGAACTTGTTTTTAACGTGCCAAGGTGCACGAGTAGCTTCCTTCCTCTCTTAGAACTTAGCTCCTAGGTGGTTTTACAAGTCTCAGTCCTTCTAACCAACCTTCCTCACAACCTGAGGGGTTTGGTATTCTGATTCCAACTGGGGTGATAGCTCTAGCAATATAAAACAATGTTACGGATGAAGAGCTATCTTTCTAAGCAAATACAGAGTGAATCCTACTACAACACTAGGGAAACTTCATTGCAGAGTGCTGTTTAAAGTATGCTTTGAGAGCTTGGATTCTTGAGAATTCTTCACTTGGAAATTTCCCGTAACCTTGTATGGGTGCAAGGTCCTCTATATTTATAGTGAAAAATTGAAATAGGTCAGTTGGAGGAGATCTACCCAAATCTTCCTATTTTAGGGTTGTTGTAGGCTACTTGTACTAGGTTGACCTTTTCCAGTGCTTAATCCGGAATTTCTGAGTCCACCGCCTGCAACTCTGAGACGCTTTGAATGCCGCATTAATTGCTGCGCAAACTCCGTACATCCGTGTCGACTGTCGATTGGCTCTCTGTACAAACGGCTAGTTTATTTGACATGACTTTGTACTTCCTCGTACATTTAAAATCCGAGTCTCTTGTCTTTAACTCAGAATAAATGTTGTCTTCATTGGAGTCCACTGACATTCTCTTTGTCTCAGGTGTTAACATAAATGTCAACTACCCATAGTAAGTGTGACCATTATGCTTAGGACTTACAGGTATCAGCAAGTGATACAAAGCCCAAGTCAGGTCTTATGAGTATCAAAAGATGATACTCAGCCTGAATAAGGTTACGTTGCCCGCACTGACTAAGTCCTGTCCTGAGCATGCTTAGAGTACTCAGTAGGATCAATAGTCAGTGGAATCTTCGAACTGTCTTCAGGATGGATCTTCAGGTCTTCGGACTTCAGCTTCAGTTCAGGCAATCTTCAAGACTGACTCTGACTTCATCAGAATGGAATGTACTTCTGACTTCAGATAATTGGGTCGACACCAACAGTGTTAAGTCTTTGACACGTTTCCCCTGAACTGAATCCCTATGAATAGAAAACTATTCTAACCTGACTAATCCTGATCTAGATAATCATGACTACTATACTTATGCAAATCATTACGGGTTTTAGGATCTAATAAAATACTCAGATTTCCCCCTTTTTGATGATGCCAAAACCCTTAAGCAAATTCCTAACCATCTAAGCAATCAACTGATGAGGTCAGTGAAAAAGTTCAGTACCTCCTTACAAGCTAGGTACTTAGACTTATAAGATGGAAACAAGGAAAGGGTTGGTACAGTTCTTTATAAATATGCAGAAAAGTAAGTCAAGAGTCAACAAGAAGTTGTACTCAGGAAATAATAACTTCATTAGATATTCAATAAAGGTACAAAGAATCCTGAAGCTATTACAAACATCTCCTGAGATAAGACTATCCTAACATTCTACTCTTCAGCTTCATCTTTTTCTTCCTAGTGGTGCAGCGGAATGTCGTACTTGTTAAGCACTCGGAGCAAGATCTCGTCCATCCTGCCCTGATTGTTCCGTGCATTTGTTGCCTTCCAGATCCGGACGACTTCTTCCTGAATTGCTGGCTTGTCCAGCTGATTCGACATTCCCTGCATAGGCGGAGGGTACTTGTTGTTGTCCAGAGGAACAATCTCGATGCCCTGAGTATCTGCATGCCTGACAATCTCGGACCAGAAATCCGGATGTTCCTCCATTATCCAGTGGTGGAGGATGACTTCTTTGTCCTCCTTTAGGTCGTCCCAGACCCCCACCACGTAGAACAAGTCCACCCACTCATTCCTGATCGGAACCCACCTTTCATTCAGTTCCTTAGGCACAAACTGCTCCACATGCTTATGCAGAATCGGCCCTTGGTCCTGAACCACTGGTTGCTTCCGGGGAACTTTCTTCCGAAATCCAGGAGCCACCTTCTTCTGCTTCTTAATCTGAGAAGTCAGATATTCAATCGTCCCCTTCAGCCTCTGAATCTGAGTTTGCTGCGAAATATCCTTCATCTTCGCTAGCAATTCTTTTTCAGACATCTCCTCCTTGGTAGAGCCCAGATGCTCTGCCTCCTGTATCTCCTTGAAGATTGGTTCCAAGGAAGTCTGCTTGATCATTTTCGGAGCTGATTTAGATGGGCCTACTTCAGCGGGGGCAACTGACCTCGTCCGTTTCCTTTCAGCTGGCCCGAGAATGGGGGTAGGCTTCTTCAGTGCTAGCCACTTCTTTGCAGTCTTCTTCGCCTCCATTTCCCCCTTTTTGGCATCATTAGCATTCAGCTTTTTGACGACTTCCTCAACTCACTCAGCCAGTTCCTGATACTTTTGCTGAAGATCCCCAATCTGTTTTCCCAACTCACGGATCTCAGACCCTATCACCTTCACTGCAGACTTCGCCTCAGCAGAAACCTCACCTCTGATATTTGCCTTCAGCTGAGCGACCTTGGCGTCAATTGGCTGAGTGATGTTCTCATCTGACTGAGCTAGGTGCTTATCTTGCACAGCCTTGGCCTCTTCAAGGGCTCTGACTCGGACCTCCAGAGCAGCCTGTCCCTCAGCAATCAGGGCATTCATCTCCTCATTCCGGCTACCCACATGCAAGCGAAGCAGTTCATCAAAATGAGACTTGATGCTCGTTAGTTCAGTGCTACGCTGAATATCGTCAGCTACGTAGCGATCAAAGTCGTTTTGCCTTGCAGTGACAACAGAATGAACCAGCTTATTGAACCTGGTCTTCTGACGCTCCATCTTTGCGAGTATGCCCTGAATGATTGGAGAAGCAAGCAAAGGCATTTCCTGAGTGTGAGCTTTAACCTTAGCTTTCTTGGCTTTCCTTTTCTCCTTCACGGCTCTGACTCTGGTGGTCAAGTCCATCGGAACTTCTCCTGAAGCCTCAGCTGTCCTGGTTCCTAGGAGTGCGTCATCGGCCAGTGCAACCGCTCCCTGATTTGCACCTTCAGATTCCAAAACTTTTACCAGTTCCATCCCTTCACCTTCAGCCTTCTCCGGCTCATCATCAACTGCAGTATCCGGATAGGTCTTCCGGACCGTCTGGATGAAGTCATTCACCTTCAGAAGTTGGGTGAATGACCTAATGCTGAAGGCATCAAAGAGTGCTGTCTCTTCAGCTTTCAGGGCCTCCCATCTCTGCAAACGATCCCTTCCGGATCAGCGTATAAGTGCGCAACTGCACAACCTCCTCCTTCTGAGCCTCGATCAGGTCAGGAGAGTCTTTCCCAACCAGTTTCATGGCCTGATTTCTGGGTAGGACTTTGAAGTTCATTAGAGTGGCCAGGTCAGGGGCTGGAATTCTCCACGGTGCCTCATCCTGCATCTCCATCTGCATCTACTCCGCCTCCTCCAACTCAGTGTCCGAGGGGCAAAACATTACTGTTTTTAGGCCTTGATCCCCGGAGTGAGTAGGGTCTTCAGGGGCAGGTTCCCCCTGAACATCAGCATCTGCAGTCTCCACCTCTGGAGCGGACTCAGCCTGAGCTTCCCCTGAGCAGCACCTTCAGACTCCTCATGAGTCATGTCCACCTCAACCACTAGCTCAGGAACGATCACTAGAGTTGTCTGAATTTGAGTATCAGCCACATCCTGCTCATAGACGAACTCTAGTTGAGCAGTGCCTTCTGAAGCCTACTGAACTTGTGGCTCCTTCTCCGACTCCTCAACAACCTCCGTCTCCACAATCACATCCTCTTCAGTAGCTTCTTCATCAGAAAGCATATCAGTCAGTAGAGTCTTCTTCTCCTAAACGGGCTTTGGAGCCTTAACCTCAGAAGCCTTCTTGAACTTTACTACAATGGGTTGCTTAGCCTTCTTCTCAGCGGGTTTGGAGATCTTCACTTTCTTGCTCATCTCCCCCTTCAGAGAGCGGAAGAAAGTGATCCGAACAGGTAGAGGAATGGACTGAGTGATGTCGATGTCTCCGATCGACAGCTTTTTGATCATTAGAGATATGTGGGTTCCGTAGTGGACCGGTTTCTTGAAGGTAGCAAGCCCTTCCTCTGAATATTCAATCTTCTTCTTTTCCAGAACCAATTGCTGGAGAAAGTATTCCTCCCAGTCAAAAGGTTGATCAGCTGCCTCCTTCACAACCATCATCATGTACAGTTTGGGCCTAGACACCTGCTCCAGCCCTTCAACGTTGCCCATCATACTCTGACAGACCAGGTTGAAGAAGTGCCTAGGTGTCGCCTGAAGGACAGACTTGTTCAGTATGGCCTTGATCTGAACCTCCTCATCACACAAAGAATCCAGGAAATCTTGCTCCTGGCCCACTCCATGCTCCTGGGGCTTTTTCCCAGTGTGAGGAAGATTGAAGGTTGATCTGATCAACCGTCTGACATTGACGGTGATCCATCGTCTCTAAACCACCTTCTTCCCGATGATGATAGTGTTGTGGCCCGTCGGAATGCAACACTCCCATTCTCCTTCCTTGTTCTCGGCCAACTTCTATAAGAATGCGGTGACCAGTCGAGGATAGAGTGTTCCCATCTTCAAGGTGACCCAGTTAAGAAGATCGGTGGCCTAGAAGCAGTCACGAACGGGAACAATTTCCTCATGTTCCAAGGAGAAGACCGCCACTGGTTCGAAGGCAATGTTGTCCCTCAAGTAGTAGATGTTATCAAAGAAAGAACTCGTAGTGGGGGACACCATTGATAGATGCTGGAGAAAGATTAGTTGCAGAGAGAGAGAGAGTTTAGATAACAAGAAATATTTGGGTACGTAAAGGACGCAACGCCTGTATCTCCTACTATTTATACAAAACATTCAGTTTAATTAGACGGTTCAGATGAAATGACTCTTAAAATTCAATGGTCAAGATTAAAGCAGAAAATGCATATATGAGAAAAGCGTCTTTTCGGTTTTCGAGTGTAATAATTCAAAAACTTTATTGAGAACTATTCACGCCCACTTTGCATTAAATGCTCGTCACAGTATGTTCGTATTTAATTCAAATAATTTGCATTAAATAATAACTGAATATTAAATAAACGGCTGGGGTTTAAAGATGAATTTTTTTTATTTGACGAGACGACAGACAAAATCAGAGATGATGCAAGCTAGTCATAATGAATAAAGAAGTCAGGACAAACATACCAGTCAGTCAGATGTAGTTATCTGACTGATACCACTTATGATCGATCAGGGTGACAAGCCCTGAGTTCTGAGTCCTGAACCTTAACCATCCTGATCCTGAAGATCTTCTCTTGATGTCAATTTCCCCTGACAGCCATTCACCTTTCTCTACACAAACCATCCTCCAGATCCTGAGTTAGTCATTCCTCCTGACCTTGTTCAATCCTGAACTAAGATTCATACTGAATCTTTTAAGCCTGGGTCAAGAAGTCCTAAAACGACTGACAAATCAACAAACCTGGTTTCAGGCAAAGCCTTAATCAGAATGTGTTGGTCCCAAAGGCAGGTTTTTAGGAAAGAATACCTTTGAGCAAG